>FIZU01042497.1:0-20861 GCA_900064475.1 Pseudococcus longispinus | reverse complement strand
TTTTTCACCAATCTGCAACTTTTTAATCCCCTGGTAGGGTAGGAAAAGTGGTATCTCAAAAATTCGGTGCTCAGGGCCAAATCACCCGTATAAACCCGCCTATGCTCTTTCACTTTTTCTCATTCTGTATTTTTCACACTCGTTTTTGCGCCACCCGTTGACTTTTCGAAAAAAATGAATATGACCTTTTTTATGGCAAATTTTATGTACTTCAATTTTAGTCGCGATCATTTTTTTGTTTAAACGCATATTTGAAGAGTTATAAGCGAAAAATAACGAGAAGGTGACTTTGGCTTCACATTTTGAGGAATTTCCAAAGAGTGAGGTTCAAGAACTTTTTGGTGGTATTCGGGACACCCAAAAGAACATTTTAAAATCATAAAATCTTTGATAGCGCAAAATGCAATTCCATTTCCCTATTTGACTGGGCTGCTGCATCCGCTATGAAGATTTGCTGTTTGCAAAACGTGGGTAGTTTTTCATCGAAGGAATAGATTCCCATTTGGACGATGACACAAGTACAAAATGTTGGCTCAATGTTACACTTGGTCCGAAACGATAAGAATGTACATTATTTTTAACACTTGTTTTCAGTTCCACGTTTCCACTCGCAGCACAATGTGCAGCATGCAAACGCTTGCACATCCAAGTCGAATTCGAAACTCGATGGAATTTTTCACTCTTTATCTTCACGCCGAATGATTCATCACATGATTCGAATCGCTAGTCGTCTCAACACCTGTGCCATTCTTCCGCACATCCATCCAAAGCGGAAACATCGACGTTTCTCAGCCGAGATTACATAATGCCCACCAAGGTACGAGTATTAATCGGTAGCTGCAAAACCGTGCGATAATCATTGGCAATCTGATTATCTCGCCGAGGTAATCACACCTTAATCCTACTACTCAATTAAAACTGGTTTCAATCGGTTTGTGAATAAACGAAAGTGATAAAAATGGACTCTGTCGGCCACAACCGACCAGCGAATCGTACTTATAATGTATGTAGGTTGCCCATCGGCACCGGCATCGCATCGGCATGGCACATGTAGGAGCTCGTATAAGTTAACGAAAAACTTCGCATGTAGGAGGCTTTCTTCTAAATGGTCAAGTTGATGAAGAATTCGAAAACAGCACCGCGCCGATGGATCGTGGATCGCTTTGTAATGCTTACGCGTATGACGTATTATGGTATACGAAATTCTTAACGAACAAAATGAAAAACGTTTGCGGTTACGCTTTTCGACTTTCGGAGTAGGTTGATCATTAGAAGTATACCGAATGAGACTGCTTCTGGTGTTTAGACGTGGTTGGATGTTTTTTTTCTTTTTTCGGACGATTTGAGAACGAGCCGTATATGAGAATACGGTAGGTATTTTGAAAGGCGATTCGAAGAATGTATTTTGTCTTCATCTTAATTATAATATTCGTTTTAAATAACATTTTTTTCACCTTTGTGATGAGGCGTTTGGAGATTACGATAGTGGGTGGGTATATTTTTGTAATAATGTACCTATTCGAAACGTGTTGATAATTAGCTGCATACGATGTGGCGATTTGTATTCTTCAAAGAGCAAATGATTTTGTCGGAGGTTGGAGATTTCGAAATTTGAACGAGCAAAAAAAAATACACATGAAGATCAATCTGAACAGATTGAATTTTGAATTGACAAGGAAAAATGTTTTCAATTTTGTAAAAATTGCTAAGAGTTCGCTCCGTTGATTATAAAATCTAAGAGATTCAAATTCATCATTTCTCCGATGATAGAAAAGAGGAAAGAGGGTTAAGTTGTTGATAAATGCATCAAAAATTAATTGGGGGGGGGGGGGACTGAAGGGATACCGAAAAAAAAGTTATAAAGACAGGTCAAAAAGACGAAGTAGGTAAAAAGCAGTCCCACCTTATTTTGCTTTAAAATAAAAAAAAATTAGCCGAACAAAAATTGGAAAATTTTTGAAAAAATATAATTTAAAATTATCGTACTTTGGGCATTTTTGAGCCAAAAATTTTTAGAATTGCCATTTTTTGGATGACTGTACGAAAAAATATCATTATTCTGATTTTTTTAATCCATAGGTACATTTACTTCTCTTTTCCAAGATGGCCTAACAAAATTTCCAAAATAAAATTCAACATTTCTTCAACACTTCCGCAGCACTTTTACAGAATTTTACAACATTTTTAGCAGGATTTTTCTGAAATTTACGAGTGCCCCGCCCCCCGCTTATCCAATAAGAATAATTTAGATTTTTGCAGGTCGTTGAGCAATCAATCGCGAGGGAGGAGTTGGCAAGAAAGAAGGTGATTTCATTATGAATTAAAAAAATGTCTGTTATTAAGTTGGCAAAGTAAGGAATTTATTGAGCCAGAGCTAATCGAGGTTGAAAATTTTTGCAGAAAAAGGCATTCGAAAGTTAAAATTTTTTTTAAATGATAATTGAGAAAAATAAATTTTTAACAAAAAATGCAAAACTTCTGAGTCAAAATCACCCATTTTTGGCACTTTTTCGACTTTCAGCACCATTTTGTCAAATATAGGACTTTTTTTTAGTATTTTCAGCACTTTCAGCACCTGTTAGACACCTCGTTTTCCGAGAAAAAATTGAGGTAATGCTACAAAAATCGTTGCAGTGGATCTTCTTACGGGTAAAAATATTCAATTTTTCAGACTTTTTTAGTGTTAAAGCACAATAGGAGAATCGTTGATTATTTACAAAAGTTCACAATCTTCTAAACTTTTTGCGGTTTGAAAAAACAGGTTTATTTCAAACGTTTTAATCGAAACTTGAAATTCAAATTCAAAGATATGATTTTTTCCTCGATCAATTTTAAGAATCAAAGATACAGATGGAAATGATCGATTATTCTAGCAGTTGACTATTTTGGTCGCGATTTTTTCAACAGTCGATATTCAAAAACTAATCCATAAAAATAATCGATTACAAATAATCGATAATCTACAATTGATCGATAAAATAATTTATATGATGAACAACAAATCGATGACAAATTATTGATAATCGACAATTAATCGATAATTGGTCGATGAAATGATTTATAAGTAACCACGAATCGATTACAAATTATCGATAATCGACAAAATAATCGATAATCGACAATTGATCGATATTTCATAATGAACAATTCTAATCGACTACAAATGATCGATAATCGAAAAATTAATCGACTGCAAACTATCGATAATCGACAATTGATCGATAAAATAATTCATAATGAACAATTCTAATCAAATACAAATTATCGATTATCGATAATTAATCGACTACAAATTATCGATAATCGATATTTAATCGACAAAGTAATCGATAATCGACAATTGATCGATAAAATAATTCATAATGAACAATTCTAATCGAGAATCGACAATTAATCGACAAAGTAATCAATAATCGATAACTAATCGATAAAATAATCGATATTTTACGAAGTGAAATCATTAATGTTACTTTTTTCATCTTTTATTGAAATTTTCTAAATAAAATTTCTGAGGTAGTCAGTTTGTTTTTTTAGTAAAAAAAATAGTTACAATTATTTTTCAAAGCAGTTTCTTAAAAAATTTTATTTTAAAATTTTTAAAATTTTTATGATCAATCGACCGATTTTAAAACAATCAAAACCCCGATTACTTGTCGACTATTCTCATAAATTTAATAATTTAAAGTTTCGTATAGCAATTGCTTCGTTCACTAACCACCCCCTTCCCCTCCTCCTCCTTGATTGAAGAAATTTCAAACATGAAGCAACAAAAAATAAAGTATAATCTTTCCTTGAAAATAAACGACATTTTATTTATCACATTTATTGATCAATTGTTATCAAAATTTTATATCTTTCAAAATTTCGAGTCGAAAATTCAAGCAATTTTCGAATTTTTTTGATTTTAATACTCCGAAGTGCAACCTCAAATCAAAAAAGATTCCCAACACTCGAGCAAAATCACCACATCATCTCGACAACAAACCTCGCACAGATCATCACTAAAAAACCACCTTTATTCCTCCAACGAACCACACAAAAAAATCATCTTTCGAAAGGCACGACGTTATCCCCACTCGACGAATTCGTATCGGTATCCGCGATCGTGCACCTCCGTTGAACCGTATCCTGCGGTTGGTATTTCTCAAACCGTGTTAATAAAATTGTCTAACCAACGCCGTGAAATATGTCACCTTGTATCCTTTGTGCTTCGAGCTTCAACTGCCACACCATTACTCCGCGATACAGGGTAATTTAGTACTACACAATTTACATCGAGTCGTGGACATATGGTCAAACAAAATCAACTTTTCGCATAATTATAATAACCACGTAGCCGTATATTTTTTCAGTGAAAAAAAAAAAGAACCTCATTTATAGCGAGTATCGTACGACTTATGATTAATTTTCGTGCACTACATCTAGCTACTTTTATAAAGTAGGGGAAGAAAATGAAGATAGTGTAATAAAACAGTTTCTCGGTAAGTATTGAATTTAAATGAACGCATTAGCGAGTTATTAGGGTCACCGTAAGGCAGGCTGAAAAAAAAACCGTCTAAAACAAATGAGATACCTAGAGTAAGTAGGTATAGAGCGTGGAATAGCCTGTACACATATCGTATCATGGTCAATTGTACCGGATTCACGGTTGGCAGGGTATCGTTGCATTAAATGGTTTTTTTTTTCATCTTTTACTCTTATTT
Organism: Pseudococcus longispinus; assembly: GCA_900064475.1. Lineage (NCBI taxonomy): Eukaryota > Metazoa > Arthropoda > Insecta > Hemiptera > Pseudococcidae > Pseudococcus > Pseudococcus longispinus. The sequence continues at coordinate 16,158 of FIZU01042497.1, read as the reverse complement.
TTCGTTATCGAAAATAAGTAAAATGGTCTCCGAAGGGAACACAATGTACGTATAAATTATACTTACAAATTTTACCGAACGTGTTTGAATTTTAACACGTACATAGGTGAACCGATTACACCTTTGGGTACGAGAAATGAGTATTTCAGGAAACAAAGAAATGAGTTAATTAAATGAAATTTTCAGACGCTTGTTCCGACTACATTAAAACTTTCTGCTTTTCTCACGCTAATGTGGATTTTTTTTCAAATATTTACAGCGTTAGGTGTACACTTGTACTGCGCTCTCGTAGAGAAAAGTTAATTCGACGTAGCGTAGTCCCACATGCCTATAAAATATCATTCAAGGTCATTGAGAAAGTGGTCAAAACTTACTATACGTAAACTGCAAAGCTACACACAACCTCTGTTATAACTGGGTCAATGACTCAATAGTTCATTCATTATTGTCGTGCGTAAAAACGTATTCACCCAAAGTGGCAAACCAGTTCGAGACAGGATTGAAAAATTTGCATCCGTTGATAATGAAATTATCATCGATTTAAATACTGGTTTCCGTCACTTAGGCGAGTATAAAGTTGCGCTTCGTCGTGAACGCCGAAGAATTATATAAGAAAAATAAAGTAAGCAACTTTTATTGTATATAGTAAAAAAAAAAAATACTATACACGGAATCGTCCAACGTTTTATGTTAAACCGGTTCTTTCGACGGTTATGAATTAATCGAATGCAGCCTGCTTCACCCAACCGCGCCGTCGACAAATTCGCTAATTAAACTCGATGTTGCACATGGTGTCAGTCGAACGACCCGAAACATGCTGCAGGAGAAATGGTTCCTCTTAAAGCTCCATCTGCGGCATCGTGATCGGTGATATATGGTACTTGCCGACTACTCGGTGGCATCGTGGATCCTCCGGAGGCAGGGACAAGGCGAGGAGAGCTTTGGACCCGGTCAAAAGTTGACTCACGACCGAAATAATTTTATAATAGGAGACGCGTGATGAGAATACGCATCAAGGCTATCTACTATATTCATCGCCCGACGTCCGAAAAAATACCCGACTATGTACGCGATGGCGATAAAATCAAACGTATTTTCGAAATCACTCCCAAAAGGGTGTTCTGCTTCGAGTACCGTACTCCTCGGTTCATGATTTCCGTTCTCGAGTACACGTCGCCGTCGTCGTCAGCGTCGCCACCAGAATCGAGCTTTGTCTGCGACAGCTGATGTCGGTTAACAATAATACATCCTGTATCTACCATCACCATTACCCATTACTCGTACATTCGTGTATACTGGTTCGTATAGGTAGCTAGGTACAGGTACACGATGTATACTCGCAGGTACGCCGCGCCATGCCTTCCCATCCTATCCGCACAACGAGTATCGAAAAACCGGAAGGAAACAGGTGCAAACGTACCTTTCCACGGTGTCGTCAACCGTTTCTACACATGCACGATTATTACTAATTTCGTATCAATTTCGTCCTTTTATGCAGGCTCTCACCCTTCTCCATCTCGACATTGACTTCGGCACGGATGTGAATTTGAATTTATTCACAATCAATTACCATTACCATTACCGAGCCACGTAATGAGTTTTGTTTGTTCCACAGCTAGTCATTCCATTTCTACTTTTTTTCATCTAATGGTTAGGTTAGCTCCGGTGAGAGATTTTTTTTCGCTCGAGATCGGATTTTTCTATTTCCTCTGGAATTTTTCATCTTTTGTTCTATTTGTATACCTGCGTAGGTACTTTGTAGACTGATTTTTAATTAATTATCGAACCTAATCTATAGATTTTTACAGTCGTCTAAGTACCATAGCTGTATTTCTAACCATCGATTAGATAATTCCACATTGTGATGTAATCGTACCGGTATTAAATCGAATCGACACTTTTTCGTCAATTTTTTTTATTTTTTTACTATTTCATCGAATGGATTACGCGTTCGCTTTGAAATTATCATTCGATTGCCGCCGTTATACTATTCCTATACCATTTGCCGGGTCCGACTAATTTAATCGCTTTCGATGGTAAAATTACCGTTCAGGTGGTGGTAAAATTACGCGAGATCAAGGATTACCAAAATACGAGACGATGGAAGATATTCTCTATCAAAATGTATGCCAGCGAGATAGAAATACGAAAGGGAATATTTTTAGAAAGATTAGGTTAGGTTCAGGTACCTAACAAAAATGTTGCCATTTAGAGAGTAGTCGACATATTTTGGATGTCTGTCGACTAATTAGTTAATCATTAACTGGACCATTGTAAGTGTTTTGGAAATGGATTAGGATCGATCAACGATGATATTTTTCATTTTGAGATGTTTTCAAAAAATTTTTCAATGTTTCGGGGGGAAATAATACTTCTTTGAGAACGATGTTTATCTTATATCGATAAATATTTCAACGCCACATCGCGGTTACAAATCATCAAATAAATGGAAACTTGTTGTCAATTGTCGTATTTCTCAATATCTAGATAGTTATCACAAGAAAACCTCTATCAAGCGACTTGAAAGCTTTTCGAGGATGTATAAATATTTATTTTTCAAGTGAAAAAATCACTGTATACATCGTAGAGCAAAAATTACATTTTTTTAGTACTCGAGATGGGTAATTTTTTTAGCAGCGTTGTCAGATTTTTCTCAACTGCTGGATTACCAAAATTTACACAAGAATCAAAGCAGGTAGGGTAGGTAGGTGAAGGGTAAGTAAGTAAACAAACCAATTCCACTAGTAACATTTTTCATTCGAAATTAGGTCGAAAAATGTAAAAAATCTATCAATGCAACGTTGCCAAATACTCGATATTGATCGATTTTTGACACGTAGATGAAATTTTCTATTCTAATTTTCCAAAAAAGCAGAATTCTATAGAGATAAAATAAACGTAGAGCTGATTCGATTAAATAAGTACTACCAATTTACCACACAGCTTTTGAAATCAGCTTATATTAGTTCATGCAACGTTGCCAAACCTTCATTATTAATAGCACTACGAACATTAATCCAATTTTTCAAATCGTCTCGGAATTAAATACAAAATGCGGTGTTGCTAAATGTATTTCAACGAGTGAATTTCATCGTGCAATTTATTTTGAAACGCGATGTTGCCAATTTTTTTAGTTTCAAAACCAAAAGTGGCCAAGAGAAAAAAAAGTGAAAAATACGCGAATAAAGTGAATTTCAAAGACATTTTGAGAAGTTTAAATGAATCCAGAGTAGAAAATCCTTTATCTAGAGCTCATATTAATTCATGCAATGTTGCCAAATCTCTATTATTAATAGCAATATGGACATCGATTCAATTTTTCAAATCGTCTTCGAGTTATATTGAAAATACAGTGCTGCCAAATATATTTCAATGGGTGAATTCCATTGTAGAGTATATTTTGAGGTACGAGGTAGTCTAATTTCTGTAGGTTTAAAACCCTAAGCGGCCAATAGAAAAAAAAGTGAAAAATATGCGTGTAAAGTGAATTTCAAACATATTCTGAGACGTTTGAAAAAATCAACGCTTGAAAGTTCTTCATTTAAAGCTCCTATTAGTTCATGCAACGTTGCCAAACCTTCATTCTTAATAGCAATATGGACATCAAAATCAATTCAATCTTTCAAGTCGTCTCTGAATTTTAAAAACAACGAAGTGTAAATTAGCCAAATTATATTTCAATGGACGAATTTCATTGTAGAGCTTATTTTGAGGTGCGATGTTATCTAATTTTTGTAGTTTTGAAACCAAAAATGGCCAACCAAAAAAAAAGTGAAAAATATACGGATGAAGTGAATTTCAAACGCATTTTGAGACGTTTGAAGGAATCTAGGATTGAAAGTTTTTTACTCGGAAACATTATTTTCTCAAAATTTTCAACTTTGTGATTAGGCAAACTATTTTTTCAAGATTTTTAGGATATTTCATGGCCACTTTTTTCAATATTTTCTATCTGGTTTTTCGTTCTAATTATAGTTTTGTAGTCTTGAGCCAAAAATTCAGGGAAATAAGATCATCAATGACCAAAAAGTGTATTTTTCAACGTTTTCAACTGGAAAATTTTCATAAGTGAAAATTTTTAGATAAAATTCAACCCTTATCATGGTCTCAAAAATTGACTGATTTTTTTAAAAAATTACAAAATTTGATTTTTTGAGCATTTCAATGTTTTTCGCAACTTCATTGTCAAACTAAATCATGATTCTGATTCTGATTTCGGCTCAAAGGGTTAGTGAACTGTGTATACCAAAAAAAGAGAAAAACAAACTCTATCGAAACCAAAATAAATCAAAAATAATCAAAAATTTCGAATTCCAACGTTGCCACATATCCAATATGAACCTATTTTTGCCCCTAAGTCACCTTCATCCCAACCAAACACTCTTCCAAATTCCTCATTCAACCCCCCTCTCCCCTCAACCCCTGCTCCAAAATAAAAAACACACGTTCCACGCAATACTGCCAACCACTTCTTATACAATTTCAGCTTTCAGCACACGACTGACTGACGACACACGCTAAATCCATCAGCTCGCACCTTCGACACATTGCCTCGCACACAAGACACGATTTCTACAAACGATTAACGATTTATTACGACAATTTCCAAGCGAACCGCGTACACACACCCAGACCGCGAACATAAACACAACGAAGTCTACCAAAATGACAAAAATTCGATTCTCAAATTGACATAACAAAGATACAAATCACCTTGAGCGTTCACGTGGCCTGGTACATCGCACACTTGACGAGCGAACATAAGACCATGTTGAAAAAATACGCACGCCGGTTTCAAAAAGCACATACATACGTATGTATGTAAGGAAAATAAAAAAAAATAAATAAACACGAATCGCATCAGCCATCAAGTCAGTCTCATAAGTATCAAGTCGACGCAACGTGGCAACGTCGTCTCAACTGATCGAATCTTTACCCACATAATTAGCACAGAGCAACGTAACATTCAAGGATATTTCACATATGGCAATTACCTTAGTAGCTATTTTCTTTCCATCGTGGAATATATTTTTAATAAATCTTGTATTAGTTAAATCGCCGCGCGTTTTTATAGATCGAACTCCATTAGAGAGTTCTTTTTTTTTTCCTTCGACTTCCAAAGAGCCAGAGAGAGAGAGAGAGAGAGAGAGAAAAAACTAGAACACATTCTACGTATTTCAAAGATTATTATAGCATACGTTAGAGTTAGGTACATACATACGAGATGAGTACTATATACTCTCCGCATCAGATCACAAAACCAAAAATAACTACCCATCATAGTACATATATTACATCTTTGGAACAATTTTTTCATCCGATTCACCACCCAATATCCATCATACAGATATTACGAACAAAAGCGTGAGTTATTTTTGGTTCACCTTATCGACCAAGTGCGTAAACGTTTTACCACATGTGCTTCGATTCGAAAAATATTTTACACTTGTAGCAAACATGTTTACTCTCGCTTTCTATTTCGACGCTAGAGTTCTGAATTTTTCCTACACACGTTTGTTTTGTATACCACACCATACATACTATTCAGGCTGCCACCCGATGTGGTAACATCGACTCCAATACTATCTCTATATGTATTCCATCATTCCATTTACACCTAATTCTTTTTTTAATATCGTATATCCTCCCGTTTTATATCCTCCTCTCGTTCCCTCTCCTTTCTCTTCGAGTAAAATTCAATTCCCAAACAAAAGAACTTACACCTTGAAAGGAAGTGTGAATCGATTTCAGCGAATACATCGCATCGGTACATGTTACGAGGAAACCGGTTTTATACGCGTATAAAAAATCAAATAAACCGTCAATAACGAATGAGAAAAATCTCATCAAAAGTCGATTAAATAGTCGAAAATTATTTACAACCTGATACCACATTGTATTCTTGGAATATTTCGACCAATAAAATAAATCTTCTTACGAATCCACACGAGGAGATAATAAAATTGGGAAAAAATTTCAATATCAATGTCTGAAAAAAAATTGGAGGCACCTGCCGAATAATGCTAACATCTTGGGATGGTGATTTTAGTCATTTATTTATCCTCGCAGATCGAACACGTGCTCGGAGTGGAAATTAGGTACAAAGAAATGGCTTCAATTATTACAAAAATCGATCAAAATGTTAAGATAATTGCTAAATTTTACAAAACTTATGAAAAATTAAGAAAAATTGGTCAAAACTGTATAAAATACTGCAAAAGTAATCGAAGATATAGAAAATGTTTTCAAAATTCCTTTCAAATTTTGATAAAATTGCTTGAAACGTCATAAAAATTCTTTAAAATATGGAAAAATATGTTGAAATATACTTTGAAAATTATTCAAGATGAATAAAATTTTCTCGAAATGCGAAATGCGGCAGAATTTTCTGAAAAAGTGGTGTAAACTACCTATACTCACAATGCAAAAAAAAATTTCCATGATAGGGAGGGGTGAGGGTGGAGTGGGGGGGGTCGTCCTAAAGATTTGTACCAGACGAAAAATTGCCACGAAATTCTGTTACGAAATTTTGACACCTTGAATGATTTTTTAGACTTAGAAAAAATATTATCGTTTTAAATGACTTTTTGAACTTCAAAAAAAATTGAAAATATCGAATTTTTGGACTTGGAAAATTTTTTAGAAATTCTGCATAAGTACTTCTTACAGCTATTATACTGTTTATCCTGAAAATTTGGACCTGACAAAAATTCATCGCGAAATTTCACCACAAATTTGCTCTACTCCGATGACTTAAAATTGAAAAAATTGAATTTTTGGACTTTTAAAAAATTTCAGAGATTCTATTTTTTTTTTGTACTTTTGTGAGGAAATTGCCTTTTGGACTTTTGTATTCAAACTTAATCCGTCACAACTTTCAGTCACAAAGTATTACAGGGATGATTTTTTAGACTTGGAAAAAAACGGAAAAATAAAGTTTTTGGACTGAATTTTTTGAGTGAAAAAAATTGAAAAAACTGACATTTTCGACTTCGAGAAAATTTTAGAGATCCTAATTTTTCGTGCTTGGGATTTCTGTCATGAAACTGCCTTTTGAATTTTTCTTCTCAATTCTTTGTAAAATTCTGTCAAGAATTTGTGTTTTCCAAATGATTGTTTGGGCTTTGTGTAATCTTTTGTAGTTTGATGAATAAGAATTTTTTCGGTTGAATAAATTCGCAGATTCATAATTTTTTGACTTTTCTAGTTTTATAAGGCGAACAAATGATTTTCTTGATTCAGATTTGAAAGTTCAAAAATTCTACTCAGATGGCTTTTTGGACTTGAAAAAAACGAAAAAATAGGACTTTTTTGACTGATTTTTTGGACTACGAAAATTTTGCAAAAATTCTAACTTTTTTTGTACCTACTTTTATGAGCAAATCGCTTCTTGGACTTTCATACTTGATTTTGTGGCTTCCCATGGAACGAATATTGCGTTTTTTCTAACAATTTTAACGATATTTCGACAACTTTCAATATATTTTTTCAAACAATTTGAACAGTTTTTTCCATGTTTCTATGCAACTTTCAAGTACCAACTTTTGAATGATTTTTATAACAATTTCAACAAATTTTGCATTTTTTCAAGCAATTTCATCGATATTTTAAAAATTTAAAAAACAATTTCAACGATTTTTTCAACAATTGAAATAGTTTTTGCTCTTTTTTAAGCAATTTTAACAATATTCTAACAAATTTCATTACATTATAAATATTTTCCCCAAAATTTATTGGAGATTTATTCAAAAAATTCATGATTAGAACATATTTTGCAGCATTTAAAACAATTTTCAGTTAACTACGAATCAAATTTTTGGAAAATTTTGATTTCTTGAACTTCCAATAGTTCAAAAAATCAAAGATTTCAATCTGAAATGGAATTTTCCCAATTTTTTCAACTCAAATCAAAAATCCCCCCAAGTCACCATTTTCGAAAATTTGCCTATTCAGAACGTAATTTTATCATTTAAGAACGAGGTTTCTCGTCACAAATTTTTTAATTTGGAAGAACTGCCCTCCCCCCTCCATGCCGATCAATCGTTACAATGCTGATAATTTTTATGCAAATTCCCCCTATTTTTAATACATTTAAAACAAAAAAGTCAGGCATTTTGCAATTAAAAGACACCTGAAATTATCAGCGCTGCTCGGTTAACTATCTCAAAATATCCTCCTTTGTAAATACCCTCGCAAACATCGTATATACCTATACAATTGATACCAAAATAATTTCGAAAACATCACGATACGAAACGAAAAGAAAGTCTGGAATGAAAGCTGCGACCACATAAGCCAACGTTTGAACACATTTAAGAAAGTAATACACAACGGTCAACGGGTGGTAAACAATTAATAGAGGACGAGCGAGTATATTTTCGCGCACATCTTCGACTTGGACCTCGAGTATTACGAAACGAGCTTATTTAAAATAGCTAGCAACATGTACCGGTATCTATAGTATAGATACCTTTCCAAGACACAATAATAATTTCTAATCATCGGATAATGGAGTCGTGGGGTTTATTCATACGGCAATATCTCTAGCTATTGAATGGGAACCGTTTAGGTGTACTTAGTATACGGATGAATTGTTAATTACAACCAGAGGTATTGGCTTTTTAGTAAATTAATTGTCGGTACGATCCGCGAGTATTTATATTTACATATATACACAAATGATTAATCATAATACCGCGTGAGTGTTACGTTATATAGCCCATGAGAACTAGATCACCTTCGTGATGACGTGATCTCGAGCAAACATATGTATAAAAATGGGGATCTGCTGAACCGATACAAATTTCGCACGAAGACCAATACCGAAAGCACAATGTTTGATATGCACGTACATGTGAAAAATTGTCGACTTATCGTAAATAAACACGGACAAATTGTACGATCGCTGGCTCGAGTATTTTTTTATTCATAGAAATAAGTTAAGGCTGATGGCTGGTTCTTTGAAATCGTAATGCAATTACGATTCGTGTGTATGTATAAAATTTTCGTCACGATTATATGACTCATTGGCGGTACCACTCGAAGAACGTCATTACGCAATCGAGTACCGATTTTTCGTCGCTTTGAAAATTTTTTTCCATCACAAATACAAGTCGACGAAATACGAACGGAATGTTGAATCGAACCGATACAAGCCGAATTTTCGAGTACGTATAATTTTTTTCAACGTACCAATAACGAGATAGTACAAATACAAACCGAACGTACTCGTGGTTCGGAATTTGATAAGAGCTATTGCGAATTATTCGTAGGTACGTATTACACGTTGGAAAACCTATCGCGACGTATCGGTTTTCTATACCAACGATGAATTTCGCATCATCGAACCGGTAACTTGAGAAAAATTCTATTTATCGTTTATTCAATACCAATGTAGTAATTCATATTCATCGAAGCAAAAGACGATACTCGCGAGCCAAGTTTTCAAACCGATAGAAAAAAAAATTCCTACTCTTGTAACCAAACCTAGTATTATTTCACTCGCGTCCAATTAATTACCGAGAAATCTGTATAATCAATGAAGACATTATCGAATCTATTTTAAAAATCCGGCCAACCTGAATGAAACCAACGCAAAAAAGTTAATTACAATTTGATTATTTCTACGCTATTGTTTCGAGTTGGGGAAAAAAAACTCAAACGATGCTAATTAGGCTCTGGGTTATATACATTTGTACGTGTATACCATCGGACGATAACAACTTATTGAAATTGACGTTAATTCGAAATACTTTTCCCATGTTGTGTTCTACGTGTGTGTCACAATTACCTTTTGAAATTTAAATAATTATGCATTTAGGTTACCCATAGTCTGACTGTAATGACGATGTCTATGCATATGAAGCATTTCAACGATTAGCCGAGTATTTTAAACTTCGATCTCGATACCGATTCGATAACTTTCTTTGTACTGGAACACGAATAGTACAGTGGCATAAAAGCAATTTTATGGCAGAATCGTAATCTATAGTCAGCGAGGAAAAAATAAGCCATTTACGTCATTTTTTAAGACTCTCCTTTTTCGAGGATCCACCCTTCCTCTCCTTGAAAATTGCCTTTCTTCGTTCCTAAAGCTGCTTTTGAAAAAAATTTCAAATAAAAGTTGTAGAGTGAGGTCCTACGAATAATTTCAGCTATTATTAAATTTTCGATCGAACCCTTCCATTCCCTCCAATTTTTCATAATTTGTTTGAAAAGCATCGAATAATTTTGATACGTGCCTATTTCGCATTATTGGCGGGGAAGGAGGGGTCCAATCGGAAATTTTGTAATAATCCAAATTATTCCTAGGATCTCAATCTACTACTTTTGTTTGAGATATTTTTCAATTGGGGCTTTAGGTACAAAGAAAGGGAAATTTTTGACCTAGATATGTCTTACGGATGGGGTCAAAACCATCACGAAATTCTTTGATGACGACTTTTAGACATTTTGTCAGACTTTTTTGGAATTGGAAAAAATTTCAGATTTCCATTGATTTTTTGAACTTGGAAAATTTCAGAGATGATGCTGACTTTTAGATATTTCATCGGATAAATAATTTAGGTTTTTTGGACTCGAAAAATTGACTTTCAGACATTTTGTCAGACTTTTTCGGATTTAGAAAATTTTTAAAAGCTCAAATTAATTTTTCGAATGGGAAAATTTCAACTTTATGCAATTGAAAAATTTCAAGAAAGTTCGAATCAAACATTTTGTCAGACAGTTTTTACCCAAGCAAAGCCAACTTTTGGACATTTTGTCAAACTTTTTTGAATTTGGAAAATTTTTCAGATTTCTACTGACTTTTGTACTTTTAATTGGATTTCGAAAATCCATCCATCCATCCATCATATACATAAAATCCACGACGTGTCCGTCCGTCTGTCCGTTGTCAGACTTTATGTTGATGACAAATAACGATTTTAACCAAAAATGACAAATTTTTACTTTGAATTGACAATTTCGACCCAAAAAATTACAATTTTGACAAAAATGGCATTTTGTACCAAAAAATGGCAATATTGACAAAAAATGACAATTTTTACCTTGAAATCACAATTTTGACCAAAAATGACAGTTTTTACCTTGAAATGACAAGTTTTACAAAAAAATACGATTTGAACCAAAAATAACGATTTTTACTTCTACTTTGAAATCGCCATTTCAACTAAAAAATGACAATTTTGACCAAAAAATGTCAATTTTAACTAAAAACCTGACTTTTCTGGACTTAAAAGTCTGAGAAAATGTCTAAAAGTTATCAGCAGCACAATTGAAGTTCAAGGATGATTTTTATAAAATATTATGCAAAATTGGAGGGGAGGGGAGGGTCTAATCGTAAATTTTGTAATAACCAAAATTATTCCTATGATTTAAACCTACAACTTTTGTTTGAAAATATTTTCAAAATCTGCTTCAGGAACAGAGATAGGAAACTTTCAAAGAGGGGGATAGACCCTCGAAAAATGGAAGCCTTAAAAAAATTTCATACCAGCTCATTTTTTTTCTTGAATTATGATTTAGTCATAAAATTGCTTTCAACAAAAAAAATCAATCGAAAATACTTTTGAGACTGTACTAGAAAGGAAAACGTAAGAAAAAAACCAGTACTAAAATACCAATTAATAGTTGCAATTGAAATATACTTTTGTATTTGTACTATCGATTGAAGAAAGGAGAAAAAACCGCCTGTAAAAGTATAATTGCTATTATACAATAAGTATGTATTTATCCAAGTCGTGTAACAATATGCCATTTGCATACGTTTCCTATTAATTAAACTTAACAATGGAAATAAAAGAGTATTTTATTAATATTTTGATTTCTTTATTCAAGGTGCAACATAATATGTAAACGGGCACGCGGATCGATATGATTTTTATAGACTGAACCCATGCATACCTACTCCTATTTATACTTCACTAAACCATACACTACGTAAATGTATACACATTATTGTATACAGCTTTGTCGCATGTACCAAGTATGAAAAACCCATCGAAGCCGACCACTGGTTTATAATGAAAAAAAAAAAAACAACAACATCGATGATTTCGATAAATTAAATACACGTCGAACGATAAAGCTAATTGTTTATTATGGTGAAAAAAAAAACCTCTCAACAGGCAGTAAACCTACACTAGAGTATAGAAAACTTGCATCTATTTTTCTCTTACTCGATATCATAATAACAGCACGTAACACGTTGGTATCAACAGGTTACGAATGTATTCTCATATCGCACAATGCAATACGAATACGACTAAAATTACAGTAAATTTCTCAATAACCACCGAGCAATATTTTTATACTCGGATTGTGCCATTTATTTAATAGCTGAATGAAATTACCAGCACGATGCGAGAAACATAGCTATGAATTTGAGATTAAAAATCATTCGACGGAGTGGGATTTGTTTTAAAATTTTGCGAATTTGAATTTTTTTCAATCTGGTAAATTTTTTGAATGTATTTTTTTTACAATTTTTTATAGTTTATTTATCGATTTCGAATTTTATTATTATTCGTTTCAAGTGCAGGAATGTCATAAAAATAGATATGGGTTTGAATCGAATATTCGAAATTCTGCGCATGATTGATTTTCCATTTTATTAAATCTTCGAATATGCGAAAATATCGAAGAAAAATTTATCAGACCATGAAAAGATAACGAATGATGTTTAATGAGATAAATAAATTCAACTCCCTCCCTCGCTTCCTTATTTGCAACTTTCAATGACCAAAAATAACTTCACTATTGACACATTCATATTCCATTCAAACAAACACACTTACACGTGATATCGCAGAATTGGATAAAAAATTCAATCGCTATGATTTTTATTTAGGAATTAGCACGCTAAGTATCGCGTGTGGGGTATCGCAGGGAGCCCCAAATTTTCAATTGCAGTCTATCTCGTCTATTTTCAATTTTTTATCGCGTGAAACAGCTGGTAAATTTTCTCATAAAAATTAATGGAATTGTCAAAACGAGGGTACTAAAATATCGTTCTTTTTGCAGCAAATTAACTCAAAAGATGAAAAAATTCCAAGATTTTATAATCATTTGGCAACATAAATGAAGTTGTTGACTTTTACTGCCTTTTTTTTTTTTTTGATATTTTGACAAAATTGCCAAAAATATTATTTTCGTGTTTTCGAAGGCAATGAACTTGAATTATGCAGTTTTTGTTGAATCCGATAAAAAAAGGTAATATCTGCAGGACCACCTAGAAATACTTAGAATGATAAAAGGGAAGGATGAAGGGGTTGGAAAGGTGGAGATTTTCATCAAATTGATACAATTTTCAATTTTTTTCAAAATTTCATACTACAAAAAGATACTGATGACAGCCAATAAGGCAATCAAAAATATGGTTTCAAAAAAAACTCAATCTAGAAGAGTTGTTTTGTATTTTCGACATTAAAAAAATGTAAATATACGAAATCTCAATATTCAAAGATACAAATTGAGGAAAAAATTTCAAAACAAGTTTAAAAATCACTAAAATACTCGTAGAAAAAAAACACGATCAATTTTTAGGTAAAAAAAAGATTTGTTAAGGACAAAAATCCCCCTAGTTTCCCGACTTCCATTTTGAAAAATGTACATTTAGTTGGCTGTAAACCTCTTCTTTTCAAAATTTTTCCTTCGCGAAGAGCTGAGGGCAGAAAAGTTGATGAAATTTCGTTTGTAATAAATCAGTATTCACCTCGAAAAATTTTCAAAAAGTTGAAGAAAAGTCAAACTTTTTAAACAAAAGAATTTGTTTAGAGTGAGAGTTGACTTCTTTTTTTTTTGAAAGAGTTGACTTTTTTTTTTCGAAAAGTTGGCACATGTTTGCCCCCCTCCCCCTTACAATTTCCATACATACTTCCCAACATTTTCCATTTTATCAAACGATCACCACACTACCGAATCGAATTAACCAATCGAAGAAAAAAACTATAAAATATTTCAAAACACTCATCGAGGGGAAAAAATCCATAAAAGTAACGCTTTTTTCATCATCACGGATCCATCCGGCACGATAAACCATAGAGGACGACAAGTTCAAGGATTCAAGAAGGAAGTGATATTTATAATGGAATGTGATAGTACGAAGAAAAGTTTCAACATGTTTTTTTCATTTCTTTAAGGACAAAGTTATTAGCAAACAACGAAACACACTGGTAAAAGGTGTAAATGAATCGAGAAGTGTTGAAATTCAAATAGCAACAATATTTACTTACTCGCGCGATAAATTTTTCATCGACCGTGTTTACATTCGCGTATCAATTTATTAAATAAGATCGTCATCTCGACTTACCTAGAAACAAAACAAAATATCGATCGATTAGACGCAATATATTATGAAAATATTCGCCTATAAGTACATATCTATAGTTTGATCGATGGTCAATTGCCTTCAAATTTTTCCCCTTTCTGCGGTTCGCTTTTTGAATTATATATCGATGCAATACCAATACCACACACTTTCAAATACGTATAATTACGATACACATTGTTTTACATAGACGAAACAAAATCAAAATCCTTGAGCTAAACCGATCTATTATACATGAAATAACAAAAGCCGCAATATCATACACCGTGTCACACGCATTCCACGACAGAAAATGAAAAAAATCCTATTCATGGTTTATTAGTCTGGTATACTTATAACAGACTACACGAAGTTGAATCATATTGTCCGGAACCGATAAATATACGTAATGATGTACACACGACGTCGGTTCTCTCGAATCTCTGCAAATACTCTGACACCATCGTCGTCCTCATTTGAAAAAAAAAGAAACCCTCCTCGAAACACAATTTGCGAGCCGAATATCCACGTACAAATTGTGACATTTCGGTAGGTGTAGCTCGACGGTAAATTACCCATACAAAATATAGTCAGCGGCGCGATTAAGCGGTAATATAATTAAATCAGAAAGATTTAACGAATGTCTTGGCTAAAGTTGCTAATTTGGTAGAATGTGTTAAAACTCGGGCTTCTTACGTCACACCGACGAGACCATAAGGAACACCGGAGCTTTGATAATAACGAACGCCGAAACATAGATTTAAACCTTGCACTATGCTCTGTTTGGATACGCTCCAATATCGCACATGAAGATGTCTAGTTATTGTTTATTCTGAAAACTAAACGGTCACTCCTATAATGTCGCGAAAAGTAATATTAATACTAACCGTAGGCAGAGCCAATTCATTAAGTATTTATTAATAACGGTTTCGAACGTTAGCGTTTGACAAATTACGACATGTAGGGTGTCTTTTTACTCGGTGTATCTGCGATTTCTTACCAGCGCTGGTACATAAGCGTATGTCATCGTACACTCTTTTATCATTTTCTTTGAAAATCAACCTCGAATGAAATCGTGCGATGATCTTGACCATTTTTAGTTTCGCCCGACGCAACGTTCGCGTTTTATCATCGTACGTAATTTCCATCGGGTTATAATTTCTCGCTAAATGTCGCCGTCAACGAGTTCTGCACCCGGCCAATGTACCGCGATGTTTCAAAATTTTCAAACAGAGTGAGAATGTTTTATTTTGATATTTTACCGTTATTAGGTCGGACGAATGATCATATCGAGGGAAATGAAGTGAAAAAATGGCTGCTGGGTTGCCATAGATTGGTCGTTTTTTCAATCGATTCTATATTACGAAATAAATACTATCCAAATATTGAGAAACCGAATCAGAAGCAAAAACCAAAACCAAAAACTGTATTCAAAAACTGAAAACCAAACATTGTAACCCTTGTTCTATTATTCATTCGAAAAAACCATAATCAAAATGCCACAACTACAAATACAATCAATAAAGTCTAAAAACTGTGAAAAAATGCTCAAAATGAAATTGCAGATGAAATATTGTTACCAAAATTCTTTTAATCAAAACCAAAAATCGTAACCGAAATACCACAACCAAAAAGATGACCTGAAAATGGTCATCAAATCCTGATCCTGAAATTGAAAGAGCCTTCCTTGGTAAGATAGTGAAATCGGCCCTCGACCCAAATTTCCTCAAAAGTGGTCCTAAATGTCACCCCTGATGTAAAAACTCACCACCGAAATTTTTGACCCCCCACCTCTACCCATTCCCGAATTATCGCCACCTAAATATCGAAACTTCAATACGCGATATCTT
>FIZU01042488.1:0-27432 GCA_900064475.1 Pseudococcus longispinus | reverse complement strand
GGGGGGGCACAGTTTTGGTGCGGGCACTCTGGAAATTTTTTTTCTCGTTTTCCAAACCATTTTACACTACACAGAATTTTTTTGATTTTTTCCAGGGAGTGGTCATACCTAAAGCTTCCAAAAAACGATTTTTTAAAACGTTTTCCTCCCTTAAATAGGTCATTTTTGGTCGAAATTTTTTTTTCTTGTAAAATATCATCAATAACACCAAAATACACCATCAACCTGCAATTAGATAAAATTCGTTCATTTTTTCCTATTTTTCCAATTTTCTTTTAAAATTCTCGAATGGCGCCATTTTGGGAATTTACAACCTCCTCCGAGATAAGGTAGGGGCCGAAAAATCAGGTCTGTACTTGTTTCAAGTCGATATCCATCAAATATCGCAATTTCAGCTAGATTGAAAAACTTGAAACTTTTTTTGCTCTTTTTCACGAATTGAGTATTTTTGATTTTGAAAAATTTTACATGAAATAAGCTGAAAAAAGTTAAAGTTTCTCAATTTTGCTGAAATTGCCATATCTACTTGAAACAAGTCTAGACATGATTTTTAAGCCCCACCTCATTTCGGCGGAGGTTGTAAGTTCACAAAATGGCGTCATTCGGGTATTTAAAAAAAAATTGAAAAAACGAAAAAATGAACGAATTTGGTCTAAATGCAGGTTGATGGTGTATTTTGGTCTCATTGATGATATATTACAAGAGAATTTTTTTTCGGCCAGAAATGACCTAGTTAAGGGAAGAAAACATTTTAAAAAATCGGTTTTTTGAAGATTTGGATATGACCCCCCCCCCCACACCAAAAATTCTGATTAGTGTAAATGGTCAGAAAACGAAAAAAAATCCGGAGTGCCTGCACCAAAACTGCGCCCCCACGGCAATTTGAAATTTTCAAAATCGATTTTGAGGTCATTGTAGGGATCGAAAAAATTTTTTAAATATGACCCCTTAGTACCTGTATCAGCGTTGCCAACCGCATTCTCAGAAAATCTTGAGATTTTGTCTTGAGATTACGTGAAATATCTTGAGATTTTCAATTTTGTAATATGGGTATCGTTTTAAAGGGATTTTCACACTATTTTCAATAATTCAAGTTTTGGAGTTGTAAATTTGTACAATTACCGTCTTTTTGAAAAGAAGCAAAACGTTTTTTTTTACTCAAATTTCAACTTTTGATCATTTTAATACAACGAAAAAAAAACGAAAACTTGATAAATTAAAAAAAATATGATGCATTTTTTTTCAAATGTAAAAAAATGGTATCACAGTAAGATCTAGAAAAACTGGATAAATTTAAAGTAAGAAACGTGAAAAAACATTAAAAACATGATAAATTTAAAATAAAAACCGCGTAATTTCCCAGTAATTTTGTAAAATTTAAAAAATCTTGAAAAAACTTGAAAAATCTTAAGATTTTTTGAAATTTTTTAAAAATATCTTGTAAATATCTTGAGAGAATGTTGTAAAGGCAAGAAAAATCTTGAGGGTTGGCAACGCTGCCTTTATCTACATACCAAGTTCGGTGAAAATCGGTTGAAAACTCGCGAAGATAACATTTTTCAGCTTAAAATCACTATTTAGGGGTATAGCCCCCAGGGGCTGAGCCCAAGGATTCCGCATAAGCTCTAAAATCATATTTTACTCGTACCATAAGAAATTGGAGGCCCTGAGAAAAAATATGAAATTCGACCAGAGGTCGATTGACACCCCCCCCCCACACCACACCAGAACACCTTTTGGGATCTACTTATCGTATGTTTACCTCTTTCGGATAATACTGGACTAGATTGAAGGAATGTAATAATATGTAAATTCTTTTCAAATGGACACGCTGTTTGCTTCCATTTTATAAATTCTGAATCTTGCTGCGCTAATTGCCAGAATTTTTCAAAATTTACGTGACCATTAGGCAACCTAAAACAAAATTAACAAAATTTAGATATTAATGGCTCCGATTGAAGATTTTAACGATAATTTGAAGATTTCAGTTACCTATTAGCGCAACCTTCATTTAAAAAGTAAATATCCTTAATTAGAAGAGAGAAAAATGGGATAACTAAACACTGGTGTTGCACGTTATTTCCTGTCGACCGCCACATGGCCGCTTTTAACGTTGATCTGTAACTACTAAAATTAGAGGTAGGATTCATTTGGTGTTCTAGGATTGAAAATTTGGCTGATTGCACTTTCGCCCACTGAAAAAATTAACAGTTTGATTAATTTAGAACGTAAGTGGCTCCAGAACCATTTTATCATTTGAAAAATAATAATGAATTTTTCAAAACGTCACAAAAAATTAATAATTACCGTTTTCTTTAATCTAGCCACTGGGGATAAATTTAAGCCAGCAATGATCGCCATCAAAGAATTAAAATTTCCAATGTTGAAACTCTCTCGGGCTACTTCAACCCAATACTCTACAGTTTTTATTCTAGATTTTTTCTTAAGATGCTGCAAAGAAATTTTGAAAAAATTATAAATTGGCAAAATCAACAATGACGAATGAATGGCAATAACTTACTCTACAAATTTCCGATCCTACTAAATAGCTTAATCTATTAAACCATTGCACGTATGATTCTAAATTGCAAGTTTTCTTCGAATCTTTACATTTATCACTGCCATTTGAATGCTCCTGGACGAACCTTTGAACAAATTCTTCGGGACCAATGTAAGATAATCGTTCTAATTCTATGTGGCATAGCTGCTGAGCCAAGATTTTAGGTTCTGTGCATAATTCCACAACGTTCACCTACACAAAACGCGAGCGTTTCAGAATTTATGAAATATTTGTCCGAACTGAGGAAGTAAGTTACTCACTGGGGGTGAAATCTCGACCGGCTGTTTGACAGAATTTTGATTAACTTGTTGTAAAAATTCTTCGTAGTGTTCTAAATTTGTCAAACGATCTAAGAGGTTACGAATGGTCGTCGAAACTATGGGTAAAAGGTCCGGATTTATGTTTACACATTTCTGCATGACAGCTCGTACATGCGCCATTAGTTTATCATCGCGGAAATCATACGGAAATGATTCGATCCAGTCTCCCATCAATTGTACCAAACGAGGTATAAATAGAGTTAATTTTTCCTGAAAAATGATAAAAAATAAAAGATAAGTGGCTGACTAGGTAAAGTGATAATTGATAGATTTAATTACCTTGTTTTGAGGATGTTTACTGCTGAAATTATGTTCGATATCACAAAAGTGCACGATTTTATCCATTAATTCGTTCGGCTTGATGAATAATCGCGATGTTAAAAGGAACGCAAAGATGAATTCTTTATCTGGGTAATAATTCACCGAGGGGATCAAGTGATGTATCAAACCATCCAAACTTCCGGATACCAAAACTCCATCGCGAAAAATCAATTCCTGTGGCATTAAAAACATTCCGTTAAAAATTGAGGAAAATAGCTGATAAAATGATAAAATAAATATTCTTACCGATGAAAGATTAGCCACTCTGGATTTATTTTCTGCAGCGGGACCTAATGGTAAAACATGCACGGCCGATGCATCCTTTAAATTAGCACCACTCACTGTTTTCGACGAATATACAAAATCTGTTTTATCTTCAGAATCAGACGATGATTTTTTCGAAACCGAATTCATCATTCTAGTTTCGTGAAATTTTTTAGGAGCATTGTATCGAGAACATTGTTCATGTGGTGAATCTGTAACGTCTATAGATGAATTTCCCGAATCGCAGTTCGATTTCGCAGAAGTGTGTTGTATGTTTTTAGGATAATTAACTGGAGTAGATGATAATGAAGAGAAATCTTTACTCGTGGAATTGATAGAAGAAAGGTTGTCATTGGATATTATACCAACGGGTTCCCATATTTCGCTGGTATTACTCGTATAAAAATTATCCTCTTTGGTTTCTCTCGAACGTTCATCGACTACTTGGCCTCCTTTGGCTACCGTAACTTCTTCTCGAGTAACCACGTTAGATTTGACGACCAAATTCGTCTCCAATTTAACTGGTGCTTTAAGTATGCCCACTCGAACAAGAATTTGATTGAGAGAATGACAATTTGGAATGTTACCTCTTAACAGAGCTTCTTTAATTGCGGCGCCATCTTCGCCATCGAGTGTGACAGGACAACCGTTAATCAGCAGGACTTCTTCCTCTTTAATGGTCGATTTTTTCTCGCAGTCTATTACTTTAACATCTTTACCCAATATGGCTTCGACTGTTTCTTGAATTTCATCGTCCATTTTTTATGCGTATCATTACGTAACTGAAACGATGAAACGTATTTGTTAGAATTGTGGTTCAAATATGACAATATTGAAATGTAACGCTTGAAACCCGCGTAAAAATAAAGTGGGACAAAAAGTGAAATTTCTTAACCAGAAAAATTTCTCTCCGCTGCTACAGCTGCAATTGATACACCGCTACGGGTGATTAGTGATTACGTAAATGAAAGCACTAAAGCTTGAGCTAACCTTCAAGTTTCGAAAACAGGGAAAATTATAGATAAAATAATTTGTGATTTACTGAGTTTTCTACCAGATGAGCGCCCTTTTTTAACTGATATAAACACAACACTTTACACTTGATCTGTTGTCAGGACGAACAATAAACCAACTTGGCAATACTTGATATACTTATCGATACTTTAGGTACATAAAACATTACTCTAAGATGAAAAACAATTAAAATCAATACCTGATTTTCAAAAGTAAGTACTCGTAGTATTTAAATCTATCTACGCTATTTCACTGTTTTTTCTGGACTAGTGGACTCCTCAACAAATCTCTCCAAACGAAAAGCAAAAACACCGTGGGCTTTGCTAATTTCAACCTACACCAACTTGCGTTTGTTTTGCACTGTTTTGCAGATCATAATTTCGAATAAGCTTTTTTGTTTCTCAACGTCTCTTAAACTTAAAAATTGTTATTTAAAAACATTTTTACAGAGATAGATTATAATAAATTTAGATTAAAACACAATAAAGATGCACCAAAATGTAAAAAAATGAGAAGAATTAAAAGACGCTTTCCATTTTCCAAAAGTTATTGGACTTGAATGTTGTGAAAATAACAACGTCCGAATTTCGTTTACTTTCGTTTTTATTCAGGGTTGCTCAAATTGGGAACGTTAGACAGTTTTTAATTTTTCTCAAATAAAAACTTTTCAAAATTAAACTTTCAAGTTAAAGTATTGCATAAAACTAGTACAGAATTAAAATTTTGAACTTTATTGATTTCATTTTCTATAAACTATCAAGATTTTGACGAACTCCATATTGTTATATCTTCAACGATATAAGATTGAGATGAAATGATCCTTCGACCGTATATTATGGTCAAAGAAATGATCCAAATGATCCATGATTGATAAATGTCAAACGATGATCAATAATCACATCTTTACCTAATTTCTTTCCAAATTCGAGCACATTCTTCAAAAAAAAATTGACCGACAGTTTACATAGGACGATCTTATTTATTAAATCACATACAATACACATTAGAAAATTAGTACAAAAAAAATAAGTAAAAAGGTATTTAATTATAATTAATCGAAAGAACTCAAAGACGAATCTTTATCATGGTATATGGAAACAGGAGGTAAATATTGAGACTTCAATACATCGTGTAAATTACGAATTGCAGTATCAATTTCTTCCAGCTCTTTTACTAACTGAGTGAATTTTATGAGCCCATCTCGACTATCGTCATAACCATGAAATTTCAATACTTCCATTTCAACTTGCATAACAATAGGTAAAACGTACTGCATTATTCTCATTGAATCATTCCCAGCCATCATTTTCGCCGACTTCAATTTACTACAGATTGGTTCTTCTTTCAGCTTTTCCAACACTTGTAGGAGTATGACGCTGATTTTATATTCCGGTGTTTGTAAATGATTGCTGTCCATAGTGAAGAACACATTTAAGAATTACAACTTACGAAATTATATGAAGTTTAAAAATACCAAGACTGAGAACATCACCAAAATCTAAAAATATCTCAATTTCCATTTCGTGCGATTCGAAAACAAAATGAACTGATAATAATTTTCTTATCAAGTTGAATACGAGTTTTTTTGAAACACAAAAATAGCTGTAATTTCAACACTTTTTATTTAATTAAATCAACTTGAAGTCTGCTTGAAGTAGACTTTTCGTGAATTTTATCGAAAAAATTTGTAATTATATATAATAGAAAGACGGAAGATCTATTTTAGTCCAACTGAAAACACCAGCGAATTTATTATACTGCATTCGAATCACATTCGAAACTAAATTCCCTCAATTCGTCGACAACAAAAGGGTTAAACACAAAGATAATAATATATTTAAATTCTTTGTTATAAGTTCCCTACAAATTTTTACTGAGAATTGAAAAAATAAAATTATCAAGTATATTTTACAAGTTAAACTTTCTCGAGCTATCGCTTTTCAATTTTATCAACTCAACGTCAACTTTTACATTTTTTTTATGACTCCGTTGAGGTTTTTATGAGACACAGCTTGCGAACGAACTTCTAAGAACTGAAAGCAAAATCGTCATTATCATACTCGTTATCACATAAATTTCAATACTTCCATTATTCCATTATTCGCCAAAAGGAACTAAACTGTACATACAATTGCAAGAACAAATATGTTTCTGTGCGCATGTGTGTTTTTTTCAGGCAAAATTTAACAAATCTATCGTGGTTTCGTGGTATATTTAGTGAAGTGTCTATAAATTTATTGATGAAATTGAATTTGCTTCTGATAGTAGAGCAATCTTCTACATCGTTATCGGTTATATTGTCTCGTTGAGCTTAGATCAAAATCTTTGCTATGATGAGTAACTATAGTAACGTCGAAAACGATGAGGAAAAGTTGAACTTCCACAGGATTGTATCAGCATTTAACACGTACAGGTATTTAAATTTATTATTTCATTTCTTGTGGTTTTGCCAAGGTAGATTCGATGATCAATTAAAATTCTCTTTTCGGTGTTTCACTTTCATTTTTTTGGCATTACATTTCAAGTAAAGTTCAACACGACATACAAACACCGGTCATAAGTAAAATCTATTGTATTGATTTTCAAAATCTGTTTGAGGGAGATCTACTGGGGAATTGTCGTCAAAAATAGAAGCAGTGTGTTGTAGAAATTTTTCAGTCTTTATTCTCGTATGTTATGTCAAGATTTGCCTGGTTCCATGTTACATTCGCCTAATTGATATTCATGTCTGATTCAGTTATCTGGTCACGTATAAATGTATTATTGTACACACTCAAGTTTTTGATCAACCTAAATGAATTAATACTAGCGTACCTATTTCCGAATAGCTTAAAATTGCTTCTGTCGCATATCGATGTTAATTCTCTGCGATTATTTCTGTTTTCAGGAACCACTCGTTTAATAGAATCAGTCGTACAGAGAAGTATTTAAGCACATTACCCGTCAATCACCAAGAATTACTACAAACTTACAAAGAACATTTGGATACTGTGCGAAGCTGCATTGAACAAAATTACAATGTTATTAAATTGATCTTGAAAGATGTCGAAACGTTATTCGAAAATATTAATCCAGAAGAGAACAATCCTCGTACTGTAAGAATAAACTTACGTTACTAGTCATTTTTAAATTGTTGAAACTGAAAATTGTCTGCTTTAGGTTTGTATTCCTCGAGTAACTGCTGTAGAAGGCGACCAAGAGAAAGTACAATCCACTTTGAAGCAATTCGTCCGTGATTGGAGCACGGAAGGTAGCGAAGAACGTAAAGTTTGCTATGAACCTATTGTCGAAGAAATAGTTAACCAGTTTCCCAAACATTTATAGTAAGTTATTGGAGAATAAAGTTCTCTTGGGATAAACTTTGCGATTAATCATCTTTGTGGTATGATTACAGTGAATCTCACACAATTAAGGTTCTCGTTCCTGGAGCTGGTCTCGGCCGTTTGGTGTTCGAAATTGCTCGACACGGTTATGCATGCCAAGGAAACGAATTTTCCTTATTTATGCTTATAGCGTCTAATTTCGTCATAAATAGGTACCTTAATCCGGACTTTGTAAATTTCATAATACTTTCTGGATGATTTTTAATTTGATCGATTGTATAATTTTTCAGATGCCAAGGAATTAACTTACATCAGATTTATCCTTGGATACATCAATGTGATAATAATTTAGATACAACGGATCAATTAGCTAGTATTTTCTTCCCCGATGTCAATCTCTCAGAAAGCATTCCGAAGGATTCGCAATTTTCCATGGTTGCTGGTGATTTTTTAGAAGTATGTAATTCGCCCCTCGCCTAATAATATTGAAAATGTTCAAATAATTTCATCGCTCATATCAATTACTAAATGTTATTTAGGTTTATACAGCAGAAAATGTATGGGATTGCGTGTCAACATGCTTTTTTATCGACTGTGCAAATAATATTTTAGCGTTTATCGAAGCTATTTATAAAATTTTAAAACCCGGTAGTGTACACGTTTCAACATTATTAATTTCGTTATTCTAATATTCGCGATTAATACAACACGAGTAATTTTTCACAGGTGGCATTTGGATAAATTTGGGGCCCTTGCTATATCATTTCAGTAATATGGCAGATCAAAATTCTATCGAACCTAGTTACGAAATGATGAGGGATATCATTAAAGGTTTCGGATTCATTTACGAGGTTAATATAATTTCATTAATTCTGTATTTTACATATTACCTATATCGATTAAATTCTACGCCCCCTTTTGAATTTCAGAAAGAGAAAACGAATATCAAGTCCAAGTACGCTCAAAATCCCAAATCCATGCTGCAGTATGAATATGAAAGCGTTTACTTCGTATGTCGTAAACCGAGAATTGACGAAGACGATTCGTGAAGAAACAAGCGTAACATTATGGAAAGTTATTGAAAAGAGTATTAACAACAATTGACAATATTTTATCATTTCTATTGCTAGATACATATTAAAATTTTATTCGGCGAATCTTCAAATAAAACATACCGATAAAATATTAATCAGAACTACTCGATGTAGATGGTACATCTCGGTGTGTCATGTATTAAAAGTTGATATTAAAATGTTTCCATTGAAATAGTTCTCGTACAGTAGCATTTTTTCTTTTCTAATTCATTAATTTTTAGATCGTTTATGGAGAATTTTTTTCCATTCGTAATTTTAATAACTAATTTATCAGTGTATTTGACGGATGAGACTTCTTTTTTTGAAAACTAGACTTTCGATGATTGTAAAATTGCAAATGTGTCGTCTCGATATTCAAATTTTTTCAACTATGAGAATGGTTGGTAAAGTATTATATAGCTTCGTATTTCAACAGCAGTCGAGCTGAAAATCGCCAATAGAATGTGAAGGTATGTCAATTGGGAAATTTAAAATAGGACGAAAAAAGTATAAAAACGTGAAAAATGATCTTTAATAAAATAAAATATAATGTTTTGTAAGATGTTTATTATTTATCTTATCATTTTCATTTCAAAAAGACAGAAACAGACTCATTTTTGCTTCTGATCTTGAAATTGAGTCATGAATTTCATTTGAAGATGAGCAGTCGCCGAACAAATTAAAAAAAATAAAATTTCAATACCTACTCTACACACCTACTCATTTTTTGGGAAACCGTAACCGAAACAATTGCAATATTTCGTTTTTTTGTGAAATCGTCGACGATTCGTTATCAGTAGAAACGCCCACGAAGCGCCATCTAACGGAAAATTATCTAAATCGATTGCAAAGCGAAATACAATCAGTGAACGAATGTATTATTAATGTTTAAAAGGAAATTGTAATTTATTAATTTAAAATTGAAATTAGTTTCGCGTTTAATAGTATATTTGAATAAATTGGTAAGTTTATTAAAGTGCCAAATTCGTACGATCTTGTTCATATCTCCAAGAGTGTCGTCTGGTTCACTTTCATCCTAATACATATCAGTTGAAGTTTCTCAGAAGTTTTTCTAGCGATTGCTATGATCCTGTATTTATTGTAATTATCTCCAATAAAAATACCATCGCTGCAGTAAGTCGAGTTAATTGACTATTATAAAGCGTATTTATAATCAAATTATTGATATTCCTCAGCTTTTATTGATGGTATTGTTATCTAATAATATAACATCTTTTTAGCATCTAATTGCTCCATATCATTACACACTAGCGTTAAATGGTCTTCGTTATCTATGCATCGAGTATTTTATTATTTTCTACGAAAAATTTCAACTTTGCTACTTGTTTCAGATTTCGGTGAATTTTCTAATTCAAAGAAGTAGAGTAGATGTTTGTCTAATGATGGGTAGGATATCTTCAACACCCTACATAAAAGAGTTTTCGTTAATGGTTGCAGTTATAATATGACCGATAATATAAATCTACATTTTATTAAAGCAGTTAAAAAGAACCCAGAAAATCGTAATCTACAGGTTGGTTTTTGTAATATGTATGGCAGATTTATTTACGTTGAATTACTCCTACTTGATTTACATCTTTATGCAAACAGGATTTACAAATTATTTATTACGGTCTTCAAGCATTAGAGGCATTTGCGACTTATCACGATAGCGCTTTAAGGTCTTTGTCGAAAACTATACGATACGAAAAACATGAAGCCAATGATGTCTTATACTCGTGAGTCAACTTGTAATTTTATATTTTTATTAAGAACTTAGATATTAATCAGCCTTTTTTTTAGAACTGGTGAACTCGCTACGTGTTGGTACGTGCTATTATCAGGTTCAGTGTTCATCGATGGCCGCATGTTTTTACCTCCAAATAGGTGAATATTTTTTGTTATTAATGTATGTCAGGATGATATAAAACTAATTAGGAATCATTGTAGTATCGGGGAACGTACCGCTGGAAGTGCACGAAGACCAAACGCATGTTTCGTTCTCGAACCTTCCGAAATGATTGTTGTAAGTATGAAATTTATAAAAAGAGGGTATTCGAAAGGGAAGAAACTCACAATGGTATGTGTTTTCAGGTTGAATATTCAGAAATGCAATCAGTATATTCAAATTGTACTCAACGAGCTACTTTCCGTATGGATCATCGCGGCGTTAATTTAATGTTTGAAGATCCTGTAAGTTTTCGTTTCGAATTCCATTTAAAACCTTCGAATTTACGTTTCACGTTTGTATTTATTTAATTAGTCAAACAACCGAGACTCGCAAAGCTCGGACACAAGTTCGGCGTACTCTGGCAGTGACACAATCTCAAGTATTCACTCAATGGAACCAGAGGATATCGATTTAAGCGGTCTCATCGAATCAGTCGTCGATTCAGATCCGGACGAACCAGTTGAAGATGGCCAAGTACGAAAAACGAGTATCTTGATCGATGCAAACTAAACCAACTAGTTCTAATAATCTTTATACGTAGATCTTGAACGTACGTGACAAAGTTCGCGAATGTCTGGAGAAAGATCCTTCTGACCGGACCGAAGACGATGTAGAAGTTCTTTTGGAATTTACTCAGCACTTAAAAGCCTTTACCAACATAACGTTGTCGATTCGAAGAGCGCTATGTAGCGTAATGGTAAAGCATCGCATTTAATGTGCATTCGTCGAGATATTTTTGTCTGATTTCAATGGCTTGTCCAACAGGTTTTCGCTATTGTCGAAAAAGCTGGCACAGTTGTTATGAACAATGGCGAAGAATTGGATTCGTGGAGTGTGATCATCAATGGTCACGTAGAAATTGAGCATATCGACGGAAGAATTGAGCATTTGAAATGTGGCGATAGGTAAACACTTTTAATCAAATCGATTCGAGATGGCATCAACATCCCTCATTTCATTTTTATCTGACGAACCGATGAATGAAATGAATCACCGATTATGTTTTCAATTGACGTACGATAAATTTCCTCGAAACCTTACGTTGGTTCTAACTCACGTAATTCGTGTAAAAAATCAATCCTTTTAAGTATATATCTACTTTATTTCATCTCCTATTTATGGTTTTAATTTTCAAAAAAACTTATCAATGATAATGTTGGCAAGAAATTAATAAACTCGACCATTTTTCAGCTTCGGTATCATGCCAACAATGGAAAAACTATACCACGAAGGCGTTATGCGTACCAAATGTCCGGACTGTCAGTTCGTCTGCATTACGCAAACTGATTATTACCGGATTTTGCACCAAGGAGAAGAAAATATCAAAAGACACGAAGACGAAGATGGTAAAGTGGTTTTGGTCACTGAACAGCGGACCATTAACGCTCGAGACAGAAGTTGTAAAGGATACGTTGTTATCAGGGTGAGTAATGCTTCGATACAGTCACAAATCGCGTCAAGGTTTCTATTATCAAACAGATGAATGATTTTTTACGCTCAACTGCTTCATTAATTAGTTTTTTTGAGTAAATTTATTCTTATCATTTTCACGCGTGTCCTTGATCGATTACTTTTTCTTTCGTAAACGTTTCACGGTGTTGTGATTGTTTCAGGGTACGGAACACATGTTGATTTCTCAACTAATCGAAGACAATCCGGTCGATTCAACTTATGTGGAAGATTTCCTGCTAACTTTTCGTACCTTCATCAAGAAGCCGTCTACGATAACCGATCAACTGATGGAATGGTAAATACGAACGACGAAAAAGAGATATTCAGAAATTGTTAATTTCATCGATGTTTCCGTAGGTTCCAAAATACCGACACGAAAGAACGCGTAACTAGGATCGTGGTTTTGTGGGTCAAGAATCATTTCACCGATTTCGAAAACGATAACGTGATGATGAACTTTTTGGAAAATTTCGAAGAATGTTTGCAAGAAGAAAACATGGTCGGTCAATTGAGAATGCTGAATGTGGCGTGTACATCGAAAGCTCGAGTACGCTGCCTCACATTGACCAGATCTGATCGTAACGAACCTTTGAATTTCGAAGTCGTCGGCGGGTTCGATCGATCTACAGGCATTTACGTGTCGACGGTGAGTTTTCTCGAGCGAATTTCTCGAGATCTTGACAATATCTAAATGATGAATTTTGAAATGTACAGGTGGAAAATGGATCAAAAGCCGAAGAAATCGGTTTAAAAAGAGGCGATCAAATATTACTTGTGAACGGACAAAGTTTCCAGCATATTACTTACGATAAAGCCATCGAAGCGCTTCGTTCCTCGACGCATTTAAGTATTACGGTTAAAGCTAATCTTAACGGTAAGCCAACTCCATTGTTTTCTTCTGAACCTTCGCACTAATCGCCTAATCACCCGTGTCGTTTTTTTTCGCAGCAATGAAAGAAATAATTAAAACCGGAGATAATGTTCCGGCTGCTAAAAACAACAGAGGGAAAACCAGCGCGAGTATAGCTGTATTACAACCAGATCCATTAAGAAGAGAGGGCAACTCGATGCATTCCTTGTCTCTGCATTCGACTCCAACCAAGAATAGAAATTTCATGACGTTGGCGCCTAAAAGGAAGATCCAAAAAGCTTTACAGAAGATAAATATTTTCCCTCGAACGAATAATTATCCGTGAGTTGACCTAAGTTTGTTCTTCGATTGCATAGTTGATTCCTAATTTCCTGTCCATCGTTTTAAATTGTACACAGAGACGCGTCTGACGATTGTTCCATTTCAAGTGGCGAACAAAACGAATTCACTTCGCATTATCATTCGCAAAGTCAACCCGATTTAGTCTCCATGTCTTACGACGAGCAAAACAACGATTATCCGGAGCATGTTCTCAAAGTGTATAAATCCGATCAAATATTTAAATATTTGCTAGTCCATAAGGCAAGTAGTGTTTCTAAAGTATTTTACGATGGAATTAGAATGAAACTGATTTTTTTCTCGCGTTGTGCAGGAAACCACGGCGCACGAGGTGGTGATGTTGGCGTTGCAAGAATTCGGCATGACAGATCCAAGTTCGAATTTTTCGCTTTGCGAAGTCTCAGTTACCGAAGATGGCATAATTAAGCAAAAAAGACTCCCCGATCAAATGCAAAACTTGGCCGATAGGCAGGAACTTTGCAGCAGGTAAAATTGAAAAAGTGATCATAGTCTTTCGAGCTCTCAAGATTTGTTACATTTTTATAAATTCGAAAAATTCTAAACCACTGTTTTAATTTAGGTATTACCTGAAAACGAATGGCGTTACCGAAACGCTGGTAACTGACGAGATCGCCGCCGATATGGTGAGAGAAAGTACGGTCACGTTTTTACAACTGAACGCTGCCGAAGTCGCTTTACAACTTACATTGCAAGATTACAACGTGTTCAGACAAATCGAACCGACCGAATATATCGACGATTTGTTCGAACTGAAGAGTAATTACGGTACTCCGGCTCTAACGCTGTTTGCTGAGGTAATTCGAACGATTTTCGATTATTTTCAGCTTCAAATATCGTACGAAAGAATCATATTTACGTTTATTTGTTTAATTTTAGCTCGTAAACAAGGAGATGTTTTGGATTGTTACTGAAATATGCTCCGAAACGAATCTAGTCAAAAGATCTAAAATTATTAAACAGTTTATTAAACTTGCCCGTAAGTACGACTCCGACCAGGTCAATAAATTGATCGTAGATATAGCCTAATTCGGCCATTATTATTTTCCAGGTCATTGTAAAGAATATAAAAATTTCAATTCGTTATTCGCGGTTATATCGGGCCTCGGGCACGCATCTGTCATGCGATTGAAACAAACTTGGGAAAAATTACCGACGAAATATAATAAGTTGTTCACCGATTTACAAAATCTAATGGATCCTTCTCGTAACATGAGCAAATATCGACAACTGGTTGCCAGCGTATCGAATTCTCGAGCTTTGGTGAGGATTCCTCTTGCTACGATTTTGAAATATCGAGTGTAGTCGAATAACGACGATTTTTGTTTTGTCAGATTCCATTTTACCCGGTCGTCAAGAAAGACTTGACGTTTATACATTTAGGAAACGATTCCAATATCGACGGGTTGATTAATTTTGAAAAATTACGCATGATCGCGAAAGAAATTAGGAAATTATCGGATATGTGTTCATTAAGTTACGATTTAATGCTAACCGAGCCCGGTGCACCGGTTGGATTCGGTCAGGGACCGAATAACCCTACCGTAAATCCAATTAGTCACGGTATTTTGACGGTGAAGAGGAGAAAAAAGTCGTCCGGTGCTTTGAACCAAAGGAAGATGTACGAAGAGGTAAAGCTAATTCAAAATTCAAAATACACAAAAAAATGAAAAAATTTCTCTGGACAAATTTCAATTCCTAACTTCGTTTGTTTTAATCTCTCAGGCACAAATGGTACGCAGAGTGAAAGCATACCTTGCCAAAATGAAAGTGATAACAGACGAAGAAAAATTACACGAGTTATCAATACAATGTGAAAATCTAGTAACCGGTCCATCCTCGTACTCGATGAATGCCCCATTAAGGAAATGCAATCCATCGCCTACTCTGTCAACTGCTAGTAGCACCAGCAGCACGAGCGAAGGACGGAAAGCAACAGCGCCGAAATTCGGTCGGTATTTCTAACCTCTGACTTTTCTAGGAGTAATTTTAACCTTAGCTAAGCTCCTTAATAACTGACGTGATTTATATAGGTTCGGCGTCACCTCAAACCGTTCGAAAATTATTATCCCTTAGCGAACCGTGTAAAACTCGGCCACACCAGTCGAGACATACGATGTCGTCGTCGATAGGACCTCACAGTCGGGTTCCTAACGTCATTAAACCGCCGACCGCTTTGTTGTCGTCAACCCACGAGAGATCTTATAGCGATACGTCCGTGCCACATCAAGATTTTCATGCATCCGCGTTGATGTCAGCAGTCGATCTGAATGCCGAGAGTAGTAGCGTTACCAGTTTATCCAATTTACCCCATAGGAAAAATCTAACAGGTCAGTGGACGTTTTGGTAGAGATTACGGTATGAATAGAAATAGAGCTTAGTTTAAAACTCAGCTTCGAAAAAAAGTATGCGCAGTTCTAAAATTTCAAGTGTTTGTATTAATTAAAAAACAATCACGATGAGATAATTACGTCAATCACTTATTAACTTGTATTTTTTTTAGTATTTAAAACAGCACAACTAATAAAACTAAAACAGAAATTCCGAACAAATAAGTAAGTCATGAATTTTGATCATTTTGATCCAATGTTACAAAAATGTTACCATTTTCATTCCAAAGTTGAAATAATTCTGAAATTTGAAATCGAAAGTGAAAATCTAGAAACGATTTTTGACTAAGAATAAATTTTGTAAAATAGTAAAATCACAAAAATTTCAACAGACCTCAAAGAATGATGAAGAAATCAGGCACAATAGAGTCACGATTTTTAAATCGAGAATGATTCTTTTAAAATTGTTTAGTTTTGAACCGGCGATGGGCAAAATCAAATGATTCTTGGTGACCTAAAGTGCCAATATTATGATCTTGTATAGATCTACGATCATGATTTTGTTATGATCTGAGACTATGATATACAGATCTAAAATCACGGTATTATTCTTATCAGAGATCATGATATTATACTTACTTGAGATCACGATATTATACTTATCTGAGATCACGATATTATGCTAATCTAAAATCATGATGTTATATATAATATCACGATCTTAGATCAATATAATATCGTCATCTCAGATAAGTTTAATATGATCTCTGATAAGAATAATATCGTGGTCTTAATATCATGATCATAGATCAATATAATATCATGATCTCAGATAAGAATAATATCATGATTTTAGATCAGTATAATATCATGATCTCAAATAAGAATAATATTGTGATCTAAGATCAGTATAATATCATAATCTTAGATCAGTATAATATCATGATTTTAGATCAGTATAATATCATGATCTCAGATAACAATATTATCGTGATCCCAAGTCAGTGTAATATCATGATTTCAGATCAGTATAGGTAGTATCATGATCTTAGATCAGTACAATATCATGATCTAAAATCATGATATTATACTGATCTGAGATCACGATATTATTGTTATCTGAGATCATGATATACTGATCTAAGATCATGATATTATTCTTATCTGAGATCATGATATTATACTGATCTATGATTACGATATTATACTGATCTATAATATCATGATCTCGGATAGCAATAATATCGTGATCTCAGATCAGTATAATATCATGATTTCAGATCAGTATAGGTAATATTATGATCTCAAATAAGAATAATATTATGATCTTAGATCAGTATAATATCATGATTTCAGATCAGTTTAATATGACGATCTCGGATAACAATAATATCGTGATCTCCGATCAGTGTAATATCATGATAAACTGAAATGAAATCATGATATTATACTTATCTGAGATCTCGATATTATACTGATCTAAAATCATAATATTATACTGATCTAAGATCATGATATTATACCGATTTGAGATCATGATCTTATGCTGATCTAAGATCATGATACTGTTGTGATCTAACATCTAAAGATCATTCGGGTGATCTCGGATCACTTCTAAAATTACAATTTTGTTTGTGCTGTCTAAAGTAATGAAACCGTGTGATTGAATGTTGGAAGCAGTGATTAGTAAAATCATTAGTGATCTTAGTGATTTGAAAAGTCAAAATTGCCAAAATCATGATCTTATTGTAATCTAATATCATTTACCAATTATTGAATATGGAAAAATCATCTCAACTTTGATCTAAGTGATCTTGGTGGTGGATGGTGATCTAAGCTCTGTTCCAAAAATATGATATTGATAGTGTTCTAAGATCAAATCATTTTTTTAAAAAAAATCAAAGATGTGTTTGCCCAACTTCAAATTCTCCTCAGAATAAATTCTGAAATAGAAACGAAAACTTCAAACAAAAGTTCAAATTCCATCAAAATAAAGATCTTTTTCAATTCCAAAAAACTTTGTCGTAATATGCAATCAACCTTCGTTCTGTCTCTCTTCGACAGTAAAAGAAATGCCAATAATACCGATTTTTTTCCACAGGTAATAGCTTGCTAACCGATCGATCGGGAATGCCTAGGCCGACTCCTCCGTATCCAAATATACCGCCGATTCCGAGCAAAATGTATATTCATGGTAGATCTTACTCGCACGAGGGTGTTACCAGACCGTATCGCGATGTTTCGCAAGATGAAGATGGTTGGTAACTTGAAACATACCCTATCTACCCACTTGGTCATAGAAAAATAAATCGAAAATATTTGCTCGTATTATTTTACAGATGATAGTACTCAAGTCTCAGCAGTCTGAAGGAAGAAAATTTCCTCCGGTAGGAATAAAGTATTACTACAGAACGGTGCGGGCATCACGACTGAATGTACGACATAATGTTAAGCTTTATAAAATAATTATTACTGTAGAAATTATTCTTTTGACAAAGCTGGTTATAATGTTTTAGATAATAAATTGTGTGTAACTTTCTGTATAGAAAGGCCGACAACGTGCGTTACGTAGTCGTAAAATTTTAATTACACCAGACTTATTGGCGTGTAAATTTCCATTTTTATATATTTTTAAATACTTTTTACAAAAGTAGCATACTATATTGTTTTAGAATTTTATTCCATGTTTGTGTAATATTTTTCATTTTTCTTTTTTCTTAAAAAACTCATATCTTGCTAATTTACCATTGTGTGAAGTTTTAAATAATATAACCGAAAGTGATCATTCGAGTATATTTATTTCTAATCGCCCGTTGAACGAAAGCGAATCGGAATGATAAAAAAATCAAAGTAATTATTTTAAGATATATTGAGTTATAAAACGCAAACAAAAAGAACCATTAAAACAATCGAATATTCCATTATGAAAAATCTATTTATTGGCACTCCAACCTCGCCAAATTGATGCAATACTGGCCGCAGCACTATTGACTAATCCTCCAGCAATACTGCTTGTTTGTGCGGTACTCATGATAGGCCTTCGGTTAACATTCGAACCTGGTTGAGCTTCCGGGCACGAAACAAGTGGAACCTACGAATGCACAAAATGCAAGTAATTAATAAAAATGAACTTTGATTTACTCTTATCGCATGTAGAATTACGCAGCATGAAATACTAACAGCTTCCCAATCTGTGGGAAGATGATCGCTGTCGTATTCGTCGTCGTCATCGATACCCATGTTTTCCATTCGAAGTATATCTCGATCCTCTTCCTCGGCGTCTGAAATACTCAATCTGGTAGTAGCTGTTCGAATTTGATGAGTGAGCTGGCCTTCGTAATAGCTTATGCAGGATGTATCGATATCTGTTATTTCTTGCCTGCAATCGTACAATCGTGTTGTAGTGAAAACGTGCGAACATTTCAAGGCTGTATGGTACTCACCTTCCTAAATCACTGTGGTTGGGATCTAGTAATAAGAGCAAGTTACGTATGGTTTGGGCAGGATGTAACAAACTTGGATCGACGTTTTGAGTTAAGCATAAGTATAATACGTTAGCGTTTAAGTAAGTAACGCACTTCATGAATCGTCTTTCGTTAAGGTGTTTTTCGCAAAAATCGCTGAAATACCGAAGAAAATATTACAGCACGATGGATTCAGAAGAGTGTTTCAAATAGAAGAATTATCTACCTATAGTATAATTTATTTGGTAATCGAATATCCAAATAATAAGCAATTATGTTGACCAATTGTGTGGTATATGTTAATGCAGCGCTCAAATTGTAAGCTGGATTATGATCAACATCTGAGCTACTGGTCATGGCCAAAGTGTTGTCTTTATCAGCTGAAACTGTACGAAACACATTTGTAAAAATACCATTCAACTGTCCAGTAAAATATTCCAAAATAATTACCCCAATCTAAATAAGGAGAATAATCTCCAGAATCAGGTAACATTGGCGCCACAATCGAATGCTGTGTTTCACCCCAACTATCAGTGAATACCCAACGACCTCGTATGTACGCTGTTCTTTGAGCTTCAGCTAGTTTACTTTTGATATCTTCTTGAGAATCGGTATTCTGTGTAACGCTGTGAAGTAAATTTTTTTGTAATAGATATTTATTAAAGTAATTATAAGTACATTTGATCGATTTAGCAACCTTTTCGACGACTGGATTTCATTAATGGGAAATATAAATTGAACGAGTTCTTCAATTCGAGTTCGAATCAGTTCTTTCAAACGAGGTCGTATGATTTCCAATTTACTCAGGATAAGAGGTTGCTGATTACTCAGCTTTGTCATGTTTTCCTTCAACTCTAAATGACAGTCTTCATTTTTGAGCAATTCCTTGCTGCTTTTTTCGTTAAATTCTTTCAAATCGTCTAACATCTTTTTTTCTGCAAATGATAACAGTGGATATTATCTACATAAGACGAAATATATTTTTAATTAAATCAGAACGCACTTCGTTTAACTGTTTTCTTCTTTTCAACCAGCAGAGATTGCAATATGGCAATTTTTTCTTTTTTTTCTCGGATTTCTTCGGTCTACAAATTCATGAAAATTTAGGTGTGTGAATAAATGAAATCGCACATTGTTTAGTTGTAAATCTTACTATATTTTCTCTAGTGCGAATTTTTGTAAAGTGTTTTTCATACTCCTTGTTCAACTCTTCTTTTTCATTTTGAGCACGCAGTAAAGCCAGACGTTTCTCAGCAAATCTAGACCAATATGAAATCAGAATGAGACAAAGAATGTGTTTTAAATAAATTGAAGATATATCAACTCACCTTTCCGAGAAACGTGAAGTTGAATGAATAAAGTCACCATTTCTAATACAAGTTTTGCAATAGAAAGTTTTTCTCAGCTTATTGCAAAGTTGACATTGTTCCATGGGTCGATTGAAACGAACATTTTCTCCCAGAGATGTTTTCAAATTTGTGTCTATGTTGAGTAAGCTGAAATCGAAATTGAAACTATCCATTGTCGTAACAAAGAAGTTATAATTAAATTAATAAACTTTCATCTCAGAATTGGGATGAGAAAACAGAAAAGAAACGAAAATTAATTAAATTTTGATAAACCAAATCAAAACACAAAGATCAAAACAATCGTTGACTATCGAAAGTACAATCGATTTCAAAGTATCGATATATGAAAAAGGTAATTACAGTAATTACACGAAATAAATTGATAAACGGTCATTTTCTTATCAATTCAAATGAAATGATGAAAAAATTTTAAATCAAAACTTTTTTTAACTTGAAAATTCAAGTTTAAATTTAAAAGTTGTTTTAAGCTGTCCAACTGTTAGAATCTTGATCTAAAAGAATTGAAAGCTGTTGCTTAAAGATTGTATGTCAATTTGTAATGTATTTCCTTCATTTCTTCAACGTTCAAATATTCATCTTCCTCCTTTCAAGTTCTATCTTCATTACAAAAATTTACGTACATACCTGTTAAAGTACGTCGTAATTTATATCTGCGACCTCGACCTTTGTTTCCTCCTGAAAATGGTTTGCTTTTCCTCTATTTAAAGCAAACATTTCGTCGAGAAAATGAGTACAGTAGGCATAAGTTGATAAGTTTTGACAGATACCAGGTATACCTTGCTTACTCATCAAATTTAACATAAATCCCACTGTACATTACCGAGGTGAAATTAATTATTATTGATGAGTAATGTTCAAATTTTGACGTTGAATTATACAATTTCCAGAGCATAAAGAACATGGAATACAATGTATCTACGTATCACGTCTCGATTAAAAAAATTACTATAATATTTTAATTGATTTATTCGTATTTTTCCCTATGATACATTAGGGGCAAATTGATATCAATAAATTGTTCGTCGATCCAAGATCTTAGATGTGGAATGCTAACATAAACTCCAGGAATATTGTTACCACATCCAATTCCCCACGAGACAATTCCAACTTGTTGATAATGTTCCACGTTTCCAGGAATCGGACACATAAGAGGACTTCCGCCATCACCCTTCACATAATCAAAACAAGAGTAAAAATTGTTTTCATCGCATCGTTTGCTGTTATAGAGAATAAATTTCAAATAATTAATTACTTTGCAAGTATCTTGCTTAGGAATACCACCGGCACATAGGAAACTTTCGTGCAAAACGAATTTAGGGCCTAAACGAGTTTGTCTAAGCCTATTCAGACATTCTTCATAAGGAACTACAGGAAGATCGACTCTTTTCAAAATATTCTGATAGACGCCTTGTTCACCTGAAATCCACGCAACAGAATATAAAAAGACCATCAGAACACCGAGGATCCGAATTAATTACGTAGGTATTGGTATCCTTACCAAATTGATCTTTTCCCCATCCACTAGCCACACACTTATGATAATCGACGTTTTCATTTTGATCAGGCAAGCATACAATATCAACGTTATCATTAAATTCGAAACTTTCTTTCAAAACGACTAATGCGACATCGTTAAACAAAGTTCCCGATTTGAAGTCTCTATGAATGATGATTTTTTGCGCTGTTCGTTCTTGAAATGGAAGAATTTCAGCATCGCTTTGAGAATCCCATTCTCCTGCTCGAATTATCAGTTTATTAGGTTGTTTTCTAAAAGTAAAATTTTCCATTTATCTATTTTGTTTGCAGAATAATAATCACCCAAGACGACAGTAAATTTTACTCGTATGAAATTACGCAATGAGCCGCTGTCAGAGCAACCTTTGGATGTATCAGAGATCCTCCGCAATGATATTCTATCACATCTCTGCCATTCTTCTCTTTAATTTTCAGAACCGCCACCATCCATGGAAATTCTCCGAATTGAGCTTCGAAATTACCGGCGGTTATTTTGAAACCGACGCCATCTTCGTTTCGGAAACCGCATTTTGTTTTTCTTACATAGCTTTGTACTGGTTTCGTATTCGTTGGGGTGATTCTTTGATCACAGCATATGTCAAGAGATTGAGGACATAATCCTATTCTATCAAAAACAAAACACGATATCGTATTAGTAAGGATATGTAGAGATGATGAATATTAGTTCAAATGTATAGGTAGTGAAAGTACCTAGACCTACACATATGCAATATTTATCATTTTTCTAGATTCCGAACGTGTGCCTATGAGATTTTGATAAAATCAAATGTGAATTCGATGAACATCCAGCTCACTATAGGTACCTATTCATTCGATAATAGATTAAACTGAAAATACGTACTTTATATCGATTAGTCCTTCTCCGTAATTGAGAATAGAATTATTATATTGATGACATTGATTAATAGGAACACAATTGCAAGTATTGGATGTCGTTGGTTCCGGAAAATTGGTGCGATTGTTGTTATTACCAGTGTCACCCTCGTAAGTTAGGTTGAAAATTTCATTTAATAAAGGCTGCAAAGGGTCTACGGTTGTTGTTTGGTATTGTCCTTTCAGTAATTTAATATTCAGTGAAAGTAAAGTTAGCTGCACCAGTGCTTTCAGCAGAACTTCAAACTAAAAAAAAAAATCGAAATTAATTCCACGTATGGAAAAACCCAAATAAAGGTGAAAGGACAAAATGTTGTTTTCAACAAGTCTCTCGCCCAAATTATCAGTAAGTATAATAGGTTTTAGATAGATAGGTATTTATAAAATGATGCATTTTTACTCACCATAATCAGTTATTTCAACTTTCAACTTTACGATGGGTTATTTTGAAACAAGGTGCAGAAATGAGTCGATAAAACGAATACGTGTTGATGATAATTGATGCTGATAAATAACACTACGAAATACATAAAGATAACATCTATTAATGAATGTATTCACTCTACCTATACATTGTCGCGATATATGTTTACTAATTGTGAAATACTATAAAAATATGATAAGCTAGCGTATCGAAAGCCTTATAGAGAATAAATATAACCAAAGTCAAATTACTGCTAATCCACAGCTGCGAAGATGTTCAAATGAGAAGAGATGAAGAACGTTATTCGTTGCCAGAGTATAACTGATAACCGTTCGTTTGTTAATAGCACGTTTAACTCAACTAGTGAGCTGGGTAATGACTACCTACTATTAGCCATACTATATAATTTATTTAAGATGATAATGGCCAACGTCAATAAAAACAACACCCGGTTTCATATGTATAGAACAGAATCGCGAGAACCAGTTATTCCAATGACGTATTATTCTTTGTCATCAATTCATCATCGTATTACATCTTTACGTAGGTAGGTATATGCGAATATCTATACATATACGCATAACTTACGTTTACAAATATGACATCAAAATTTCCAGGAGCGATAAAAATATGGATTTACCTGCGTAAAACCAACTCTCGTATTCATTCGTATTTTTAGACCAAATTATTGCATTAATTTTTTCCCATCAACATGTTTTCTACTTTACAGAAAAATGACCCAGTCGTGCTACATATTCAGTTTAACGAATCAAATGCTCTTTGCTGAGTCGTTCTCGCGCTTTCTTATCAGCGTTTGTAAAAACTAGTCTCTCGTGCTTTAGGCTTCTCCACGATTACCTGTCTGGCGCGAAAAAATAAATGGGACAATTATATGCAAACTGTAGCTAAAACTTCTCCATTTCCTACGTGCCAAAACTTACTGGTTTTCAAATCAGATACATTCAACCTTGAAATATCCAATATGTTACTTCTCAAACACGTGAATGCGGTACCTATAATTAATCTATGGGTATTTACAATATTCAGCGGTGAAAAATTTCACTGCTAAACGTCCAAACGACGAGTAAGGTTATTCAATAAATAAGGAGATAGGTTATCTTCGCGAAAGAAATTCAATTAGACCATGGACCTGCGACACCGAGGGTCAAAGAGGGAAAACCCATAATCCCAAAATATTTTCAACCGATATTTTAATTAAATCTAAGGGGGAAAAATCGATTCTTGGCAAAAAAATTCCAAAGTGGTGTTTGAGAGGAAAAGCGTGTATGTTTAACGTAAATAGAAAATCGATGTTTGAATTAGGGTTGGAAAAAATGCAAAAAGTCTGAAACATTCGAGTTAACGGTGGAGCCTGGTGGTAAGTACTCTTCCTGCTGTTTCTTCCTACCGAATACATTAGGGTATTTTTTTTTTCAGGTGGAACATGCGTTGTGGGAACTTTGCAATTTTTTTTTCTTAAAATTGAAACGACGACGGATTTAATGCTAAACGTAAGCATGAAATGAAACTTTCTTCGGTGTATTTTTAGAGAACTGTTACGGATCAATAGTTCATTGAAACTGTAGATAACAAAATGTAATTTCTTAAAAATAAATACGAAATTTCTTGAACTTGTACGAAATACGATAAAAAGTAATTTATTTGAAAAAATAGGTACAATACCTCGTATTTTAAATAGAAAAAAAATCACAAAACAGCCAAACACACATAAACGTCACGTACACTCGAATATAAAATTCAAATAATTTACGAAGATCCACGTCTGAACACGGTCATAGTATTAAATTCAGTGGTCAACCAGTCTCTATTGGCTTCCAAAGATGCATAAACTCCGGGAATATCGGAAGCACATCCGATACCCCATGCGACAATACCAACTTGAATATATCTATTTGGGTTATCACGCGAAACGCAAACCAACGGACCACCACCATCACCCTGCGATTTGAATACAATTAGTAATTCAATTATCATCAAAATTAACAAAACATATGATGGTTGTTGAATATGTACCTGGCAGGTATCGAAGCCGGGTTGTCCTCCAGCGCAAATGAAACTAGGATCCAGAATGAAATAGTTACCTAGTCGTGTCTGTCTCAATCGACTTTGACATTCGTCTCTCGGTATAAGGGTCAAGTCTACTCTTTTTAAGGTAGTTTGGAAACTGCCTTCACCTGTGGAAAATGAAATCATTTATAGAAATGAATGCACATTAGGTTTTGTACGTAGGCAAATATCAGCCAAGTTGGTAACTCACGGAAAGCATTCCTTCCCCATCCGGTGGCTAAGCATTGCGAAGGATTATAAGAATTTGGATCAGCATATAAGGAGTTGGTAAAACCAGTACAAATTGGAGAAATGTGAGAAGCCAAATTGAAATCATCGGTTACTCTGATCAGAGCTATATCGTTAAATAATACTTTATTGTTATAATTAGTATGTATGGAGATTCTGCTGACGGAACGATCTTGATGAATCAATGGTTCAGCAGCTCCTTGATGAGTATTGTATTCTCCAACCCGGACTCGCAATAGGTTCACATCTAGTTGACTATGGGAACATAGTATAATGTTATTGGAATCCTACAAAATGCCAATAATGGTTTCATTTTCAGTGATACGTACGCGACACAATGAGCAGCGGTCAAGACAACCGAAGATGATAATAAAGAAGCTCCGCAAACAAATACGTTTTCGGTTCTGGTACCATTAGGAGCGATTTCAGTAGTTAGAATCAACGCCATCCAAGGAAACTCGCCGAATGACGTTTGAGCCAAATCTACAATCAAATTACATCATTGAAGCATCGTATCAGACGGAAATGGTCAAGATTTTTCATGTATCACTTACGTTCTGGTGCTGAAATCCGATTATCGACCGATGGCCTCCTGATACCACATTCGTCCGCATTTGGTGTGCCTACTGGCGGGACATATGGCGGGGGAGGTTGTGTTGGAGTAGGCTCAACGTATGGTGGTACTGAAGGAGTTGGTTCAGGAAAAGAAGGAGTCGGTGGAGGATTTCCTCCACCCCCTCCAGAGGTTACATCATTGATTGGACAACAAATATCGGGGGCTGTGCAAGGGAATCTGAAATGCGAGACATTTTTTTTACAAATGAGTAGGTATAAATTTTATGCATTCGAGTTGACTCATTCGAACCTCGGATCTATGATTCCTGCTCCGGCTGTTTGCACTAATGGGTCGTAATTCATACATTGATAGAACGGAACGCAAACACAGTTCGATTGCTGACCACCATCGGTTGACGATTGAGGAGG
Organism: Pseudococcus longispinus; assembly: GCA_900064475.1. Taxonomy (NCBI): domain Eukaryota; kingdom Metazoa; phylum Arthropoda; class Insecta; order Hemiptera; family Pseudococcidae; genus Pseudococcus; species Pseudococcus longispinus. The sequence continues at coordinate 629 of FIZU01042488.1, read as the reverse complement.
ATTAAAGCTCGAAGATGATTCCTGAGTTATGGGTGCTGACTCTGAAGTAAAGATACTGGGTAATAATGGTTCATCAGTGGTTAGACTTTCTATTGGAATTCTGCAACAGACGTTGCTGCTGTCTGGACATTCGTTTCTAAAAAAAAAAAAATTAAAAAAATTATTATCTTTTCACCAACCATGAATAAGTAGGTATGATAATGCATCGTGATAAATAAAAAATTTGTAACATAAAAAATAAAAAAATAATTTCCCATAATATAATTTTGACCTGGTAAATCCCAATCTTATCTCAATAATGTTCTATGTATTTTCCTAATTAAACTTATTTATCGAGAATCAAGGTTTTTTGAGTTATCGTACTTCTAATGACCCTTGAATTATTACATGTCAAGATTTTATGTCAATATATTTTATTGTAGGTAAAACCCTTCCCTTTCGACTGATTGTAATAAGCCAAATGCCAAATGGTGAAGCCGAATTCTCAGGGGTTTGCTCAGGGGCACATTCGAGCTTCACCTTAAGGAATTGTCTAGTACGCATGCGCGAATTTACTCCAAAAACCGCAAAAGACCTTAGACCATATACATAAAATGGACTGAGCGCATCACATAAGACGTGTACAAAAA
>FIZU01042464.1:0-11655 GCA_900064475.1 Pseudococcus longispinus | reverse complement strand
CTAAAATTTTTCCGAAATCTGAGGACAGGGGCATTTTGCCCTCTTAATGGGGGGTACCCTTTTTAGTGAAAATGTCAAACTTTAAGTGAAAACGGCATGAATTTTTAGTGAAAATGCCATACATTTTTAGTGAAAATATCATGTTTGTAGTGGACATATGTCGTAAATGTTTTGTGGAAACCCATAAGTTTTTAGTGAAAATGTCATAAATTTTTAGTGAAAAATATATATTTTTTTAGTGAAAATTCGACATTTTCAGTGAGCAAACGTCCCGAATTTTTAGTGAAAATGTCACATTTTTAGTGAAAAATGTTATGAATTTTCATTCAATGTAAAACTAGTCAATTTCTTTTTCCTAGTACGGGTAAAAACATGAATTTTTAATGGAAAAAAGTCATTAATTTTCATGATAAAAATTCCTTAGAAGTTTCAACCTAACTGTCTTTTAATTTCAGTAAAAAATTGCATCAAAGCATTCTCGAAAATTTTTTGTAGAAAAATATGAACTTTTAGTGAAAAAGTCGTAAAATTTTCTATGTAAACATCATTCAATTTTCACTGAAAAATGTCATCAATTGTTGAGGTAATTCTACTTTTTACTGAACATAGTAAATCTTTGGTAAAAAAAAATCATAAATTTTTTGTAAAAATTTTTTTAAATTTTTAGGTAATAGTTACTGAATACTTTCAAGACTTTTTTTTATTTATTTTTTTTTTTTTTAGTGAATAATGGCTAATTTTTTTCAATTGAAAAAGGACTGATTTTAGTTGGAATGCATTTTCCTGATTTAGTTGAAAGCTTTATAAGAATAAATATTGAAAAATATAACTTCAAATTCAACATCTTTTTGGTGTTATATTGGAAAGAAAAGTAATAAATCACGACGAATGAAGTATAAAATAGTTATTTTAATGAAAATAAGTAAATCTCCCAAACAAAGAATTCTGGTGTTTTTGAAATGGAGCAATGGCTCGATATTATGTTGTTTTTCGACGAAATGATCCTTACTAATTTTTGCATAAATGAACAATTTCAATACTTTTTGGAACCAAACATGCGACAGGTGAGAATAAAAATGCACACGAATTAATAAACGATGATAAAAACGACAAAAAAACAATATCTCCCGATATCTCGATTATAGTCTTTGGAAAGGAACCTGTTAAAATTAATTCCTTCTGTTTCTCCTCCTCCTTCTGTCTTTTCTGACTTTCACAGTCGTTGTAGAAGGCGTCGTCACGGTGGTCGAACGATTCGCGTACACGTCATAACGTAAGTTGAAGAAAAATCCAGCATCTGGATATCTCATCTCGTGTTTCCAGCACCAATCGAATATTCTAAATGATCCGTCGTTTACTCTGAAACCAATCAGAAAAAAATACGTAAAAAGTCTCGAAAAATTAGATTTCGTTTTGTGGGAATTCACTTACGTTGGTTTAATCGTATCTAATTCGGTTTCGTTGAATTGCCTCCTTTGTCTATAAGCCAAAAATACCATGTACGAAGTTCCTGTGAAAATAATTTCGGGGAAAATTGAAATAAAATTAAGATCGAGAGTGAATTTTTGGTAAAGTTATGTACCAACCATTGGTGTACGGTTGCAAAGGCACATTATATGGAATAATTCGTTTCCCTGTTCGTAATCTTCGACCAGCTATATTGACCAAGATCCATTGCACGTATTCTTTGTAATAAGATGTTTGATTCACCTTCACATCGTAGTCTGTCACTGTGGTTTATGAAAATTTCAATACATTTTAGCATATTTTCGAGACTGATCAAAGGCCTCAATCGATCAATACTTACAAACCATCACAACCGTATAATGTCCCTTGGCAAGTCCGTTATAATACATATAAGGGGCTTTTTGACAATCTTCGTGACTTAATATTTGTCCAGGACGACCCCTTATATAATGAATCGGAAATTTGACCTAATTACAGGGTAGAAAAGTGACAAATGTTGTAACCGAAGACTTACACGTGTAAAATGTGGTCTTAGGTATACATTTGATACTTACAAACATTGTATCTCTTGGTCCAGCTGGGAATACATTAGGTACTATTTTTTTCTGCTCCATTAAATATTCCATTGTTAATTTGAGGAATGGTCCTGTCCGGCCTGTGTAAGCTGTGGTGTTTCGAGGCCAATAGGTCACATGTACTCGTCGACTACAAACGTACGCCGGATAGAAAAGCAGGATTAAAAAAATGAAATTTTTTAGTATCATTTTCTTTTCTCGAAAAAATTAAATATTCACTCGAAAACGCGAATGTAAAACATCGGTGCGTGTTATGAATACAAAACGTGTAAATGGCTCTTTAATTATACCCAATGAAAAAGACGCACACAGATAGGTATCAAGATGTATTAATTTTTCGCCAGTTACGTTAAATTTTCTACAATGGCACTTGTCTCATCGAAAAATACGTAATTTAGCCAATGTTTCGATATCATCGAGCTACCGGTTGAAAAAAATCCATGCTCGAATGATTAAATAAACTTGCTTAAAAATCGACCAAGCACACGATTTTCAAATTAAACATTTTGAAATTTCAGGCATTTCGTTATGATATCCTATCGCGTGAACGGTTAAGATATGAATCGCGATTGTGTCGATTCAATTTTACAAAATTATTTTATACAAGAGCGAAACGAATGTAGGTAAAATACGAATCTGGGGTTTCAAATTGTGCTCCACTGATAAGCGATTATTAAAGTGTGATAAGGCAGTCTAATTTGCAACTGTGATGGTATAGGAAGTAAATGGCATCGTTTATTCTCAAAGTGAAGCAATCAGCTTTTCAGCTTTTTTGCTGGAATTGTCGAAAGGAGTGCGAATTGAGACGAAGTAACGATCCCACTTGGAAATTTTAATTCGACTATTTTACTCGTTTTAATTTACAAGTTGGATGAAAAGTTTACAGAGTTGGGAATTATTTTAATGCGGAATTCGACGCGGTTTCGTGGTCAGCCGGATATTTTTTAGGTTTTCGAAATCCTATTTTAATAATTCTAATGAGCGGTTTGGATGGGATGGAATTTTTGTGTGGCGGTGGTTTGGATTTCAAGTGGGAAATAAAGGGGTGAGGAAATTGGATGAAATATTTTTTAACAAGAGATTTTTTTGAATCGTCGTTAGTTTAATTATTCCCTTCTCTTCCCCCTCCCTTTGAAAATGTATTATAATTTTTTTATATTTCATTATTTTATACTCATCTTCAAAGAAAATGAAAAATGAATGGTTGGTGGAGGAGGGGGGGTTTGAGACTAGCATGCACATGATTAATGAGAGGGAGGGAAGGGGGAGGGAATCGTTGAAAATATTCCAATTTTTAAATTAAAATTGTTTCAAATTAATTTTTCATACCACTTGCTCAAAGATGAAAAGAAAAATGAATCACGTTAAATTTTATTCCAACTAAAAATTCGAAAAATTGAGCCAATTTTGAAAAAAAAAATTACCATTTTAATGAAGTTCAAAAAACGAACATCTTGTTATAATTTTAACACATAATACACAAAAACGATCTCATCACGTTTCAATTTTAATCCATGGTTCGAAAGTAAACAGCGTCGTTGGAGCTTTGGTCGTTTCGCCAGATTCCATACTTTCGTAATAATACGGATCTTGAGTTGTTTTTCTGAAATTGCCTCCGTATCTGGATTTGTTGCTAATATATTGGAGCTTTTTGGGTCTGGGTGTGTACATAACGGTTGTCCATCTTTGATAAACCATTTTATAGTAATTGGCTGCAACGGGGCCGGTGAGATTGTATTTGTAGACGAACCAGGATGATCTCCAGTCTCGGACACCGGGTCTAAATTGGGAAATTTGGAAAAAATTGTCAGCAATTGTCAAATTTTTGAGTTGAAATTGATCGATGTACTCACATGAGTTGTACTTCTTCGACAAAATACAGGTATTCGGGTTGTTCGTAAATTAGGAAGACGTAATAAGTTGGCCCTGTAAATAAATTAATATTTATTCTCTATTTTTCATCAATTTTGAAAATATTCATACCTTTGTTGCGAGCTTCTTGAGTGATCTTATATTTCCTAATGACGTTTCCTTTTCTTAGCTTTCGTTGAGGTATATTGACCACCACCCATTCATCCCATTCTTGATAATAGGTAGAATTATCTATATCAGGCATATCTGGACCTGGGTAAAATCTTAATTTAATCCACTGATTCGATCGAGTCCTTAGAGTCAAATGTGTACCCACGTACTTGCCATGATCATCGTATACCAACGATCTTTACGAGCTTCCCATCTAACTTTAGGGGGTCTCAACGAAGCCATATCGATTCTAATTTCTTGTCCGGGGCGAGGTGCGGCGCAATAATAAGTAAAACTGACCTGCCATTCGAATTGAAAATTGAGACTAAAGTTCTGGCTAAAATCCTCGTATTTTTTGTACTCACCCTGCACGTTGAATTAGGAACTGATTCGATCATATTTGGTATGAGTTTGGCCAGCTTGAACATTTGACCTACGCTTTTGGCATGGCACACTGGAGACCACTGAAATCAACATAACGAGGTTATAAGATCGGACCGAGTTAACCACAAAGGCGATTATTTTACTTACGTGAATAGCTATAATCAAGAGGCATGTTAGCGAGAAAAAATTTTCGAGCATTTTAAGCGTTTTAGTAGTCTTTTCTAGGTCACCGAGCGCACATTTACAGAATTTATGATAAGCCTGGCTCTCGTCTAATGATCACAAACTAACGATAAATATATCCAAGCGACGTTGCTGCGGCGATCGTTATATTTACATCATAATTATCGCGAATATTCTCAAAAATTTATGAATATTACTTGACGAAAAGGCGACGCCGAGCTCGACGATGTCTTGTATTTTTTAAGTTGGATGTAAAAATGAATTGATACCTGTAATTGATTAAGTACGTTACGATATCGAGCTGTAATCGTCGTCTTGATTAATGATCGTTGATCAGATACTCGAAGGGAATAAATTTCAAATATTTGAGAAGATAAAGAGGTCGGAGTTGAATGTTTTGAGCTCGATATGAGTTTTATGATGAGATTTGTGATGGAAGAAGTATCGACAAATTGAATAGTTGGACTTTAATTAGAGGAGTAAGACGTAAGAGAGGGAAGTACCTATCATAGTATTTAAGAGGTGCATCGATTTGTTGATTAAAAATATCCATTCAAGAGGCTTATGCAATAATCGTATTCAGTTGGTTAACTTATCTATGTCATTTTATTAAAAAAGTGAGTAGAAAATTTTCTCTTTTATTCATTTTTTTTAATGATGGGGAGGGAATGGGTATTGAATGATTTTCAATAAATTAAGTTATAAATAAGTTTATAAAATTTATTGAAAAATTGAAATTCCATAAAATTTGTTGAAATAATCCTCAAAATTGGTTGAAAAAATTATGAAAATATCAAATTTTGTAAAAATAATTCTAGTCAGTTATTAGGGTGGCTCTTATTTATAATTTGATGTAAATTTCTTTCCGATTTGTCTTACTCCTACCCCCTAAAATTGTTCCTTCTTATTCAAAAATAAATCCTAGAAAGTTTCAGCTCCAACATACAAAATAAGTGAAGTCAAATCTCTCCCCAATTTTCAAAAAAATTAAAAAATGTGATGAAAATTTTTCATTTCTGATTTTTTTGTCCCTTTTCCTCCTAATACTCTATCCTCTCCAATGATAAAATAGGGGGATCCTCAAGTGGGCTAAAATTTGACCCCCCCTCCCCTCAAACTCTCACATTTATCACACTGAGGAGGAGGAGTGAAAATTTTAGTGGTTATTTTTGATCAGAGGGAAATTACTGGGAAGATCTGGTTTTAAAATTTCATCTAATTTTCATTTTTTTGATTTTTTTCAAAATGGTAGGGGGGGGGCTTGAAAACATCTCTCGAAATTCAGTCAGCAGGGAAACAATTTTTTTTTAAATTATTTTCTCATAAGAAAAGAAACAATTTTGTGAGTGGAAGCAAAAAAAAAACAAAAGATGAAAATAAGGGCCACTCTATTAATTATTCGTGGAAAAAAATGAAATGTCATATTTTTTAAAATATTGTTTTAATTGATCAAAAAGGCAGAGAAATTAAAAAAAAACTTTTAAAACTCGTTCAAATAATTTCAAAATATGGTCTAAAATATTCTAATAGTAGTTAAATTTGACATTTAAATTGCTTAAAACGCAGTATAACTAAAACAAAATACGAAAAATAAGTTGTAAACCTGTCAAAAAATAGTAAAGTGCCACAAAAACTGTTGAAATTGTTTTTATAACGCACAAAAATTTTTGAAATTACCATAAAAATTGTTCAAAAGTTGGAAAAAATTTATGGAAAACTTCGAAAAACCATCGAAATTGTTTGATAAAGTCTTTCAGAAATCTTGAAAAATTCTGAAATGGAATCAAAATTACCGAAAATGTGGCAAAAATCGGTTAGAATATCGATAAAAAATATAAAATTAATTTTTTAATGTCATTTTCAGCCAATTTTCATTAAAAATTAAATTCTTTTTTATACACTTTTATGATATTTTGAGTAACTTTTTCAAAAATTCACACATTTTTGAAGAAATATCATCAATTTTTTTAACCACTGTATTCATTGAAATGTAACAAATTTTCTATCACTTTGAACAATTTTAATATTTTTTTAAAATTAATTCTGAGGTATTTGAAATATCTAGTTCTATTAATATCTTTTATCAATTTTTGAGTACTTTTTTTAACAATTTTTATGGAACTTTTGACCTTTTTTTTTTTTTTACTTTCAAAAATAGTGCCATTTGAGAAAACCTATCATCATGTTATCAATTTTTATGCGAATTTTCAAAAGCTATTTGAGAATTTTGAAGCAATTTTATTGATGTTTTATCAATTAAAATTTTTTTAAATGAAAATATTAACATTTCTTTCAATGTTTTAAGAATTTTTATGTATTTTAGAACAATTTTGAGCGGTTTCATTGTTATTCTATCTATGAACTTTTACCTAGTTTTGATGACGTTTGTAAGCAATTTGAACAATTTTTATTGCATTTTGATTGGTTAAAATTTTCATTCTTTGGTCAAAATTACCATTTTTTTTGTCAAAATAGACATTTTTTTGTAATAGTTGTTATTTTTGGTCATTTTTTATGCTCTAGTCCAAACTCTACACTTTTTTTGGTATAAACTGTCATTTTTGGTCAAAATTGTCATTTTTGGTGAAAATTGCCATTTTTGGTCAAAATTATTATTTATTGTAATTTTTTATGTTCTAGTCCAAACTGTGCCATTTTTTGGTGTAACTGTCACTTTTGTCAAAATTGTAACTTTTTGAGTCAAAATTTTCATTTTCTGTAAAAATTGACATTTTTGGTCAAAATTGACATTTTTGGTCAAAATTCTAATTTTTTATCATTTTTTATGTTCTAGTCCAAACTGTGCCATTTTTTGGTATATCTGTCACTTTTGTCTCAATTGTAACTTTTTGAGTCGAAATTGTCATTTTTTTGTAAAAATTGTCATTTCTGGTCAAAATCATCATTTTTTGTCATTTTTTATGTTCTGGTCCAAACTTTGCCATTTTTTGGTATAAAGTGTCATTTTTGTCAAAATTGTAACTTTTTGAGTCAAAATTGCCAATTCAAAGTAAAAATCGCCATTTTTGGTTAAAATCGTTTTTTTTCGTCAATTATAGTTTTTTTTTAGCAAAACTTGTGAATATTTTAGTCAAAATTGTAATTTCAAAGTAAAAATCATAAAAATATCACCAACGTAGAAAGTCTGACAAAACGTCTAAAAGACACGAAAAATATCAGCGTTACGGACGGACAGACGGACACGTCGTGAATTTTATATATGTAATATGGAATAGAATTACTTAATTGTTTTTTTTTGTATCATTTTTCAAAACAACTTTCGTATGATTTTTTGTAAAATTTTGAAAGAAATTTGAATTAGTTTCCTCGCATTTTAAACATTTTTTATGGTGTTTTGAAAAGTTTCACGATATTTTTTCAATTGTTTCAAAATTTTATGAATTTTTCCTTCATTTTAATAATTTTTATTAAATTTAACGAAATTTAGAATGTTTGTGTGACAACTCATTCCATTTCTATGTAATTTTTGCAGTATCAGCGATATTTTTTTGGGGTTGGTAGAGGAACTGGGTCATGTGTACATTTCGAATGAATTTCCTCCAGCTTTGAGGTCTATTTGAAATTTCAATGTAGATAGGGGAATTTAAAAGTTAAAAAAAGTGGAAAATCTATTTGGCAGGAGGAAAAAATCTTCCATTTCACATCTTCAAGTTCTACCTTAGAAAAAAACCAGATCAGTTTGCATTCAACATGTGATTTCATCCACTCCAAAAAACATTCCCCCTTCCTCCCCTCTTATTTAAATCAGAATCCTTCAAAATGTGAATTCAACATCTCGAGTGTTTCCAAGCTTTTGATTTCCCATATCCTTAGGATTAACTGTTATTAGAGAGAACCCCCTCGCCCAAAAAAGTACACCATTCCGCAACCCCTTCCCGTATTTCTCAAACTTTATAAAAATTTCCATACACCGAGAAGTTGATCACGCCGGAGATGGGGCTCAATGGGGTATAGCGCTGGAACCGACGACAGATCCAGAATAGGAAGAAGTTATTAGCATAATGTAAACCATAAATTGGCGTGTCTTACAAGTACACAGCCGTAAATCAGAGATAACCGGAGGAAACGCTATGTATTCGGAGCGAACCCTTGTTTCGCGTAATTCCGCCACCAGCTAGGAGTATTGCGGCTTTTTCACGAGGGGATTATCAATCGTATGGACGCACATGGTACACCGCTGCTGTATATACGATGTACCTACTACCTACGCAACAAAAGTACCTAAAACTCGAACCTATATAGGATACCCTGGTGTGGTCAACTTTAATGTACTAACGAAATGATTAAGATTAAGAAACCAAAGCGATAGTATCGAAAAAAGTACATCGTACGGGTTCCCACGAGGGTATTTTTGCTCGATTTTTAAAACAGACAATCGAGAGTTTTTTCAACTTTATACGTAGGTTTGTGTTTTTATTTTCGATCCGATGTGCAGCGAGGAATAAGGCGGCGTAGTTTTAAATTCGACTTTAAACTCGACAAACCCTTTACGAACGTTGAACGTTGATTATTTATACGTGAAATGCGAAATGGCTCGCGTTAATAATTGAAATAACTGACGAGGGTATTTTTAGATATAGACTAGTCAACATGTAAACGTACACGTGTGCACCACGTGTTTTGAAAATCGTCTTGTTGCGGTAGTTTCGATAGCGAGATGATTTTTTTTACCACCTTTGCACGATCTAGTTTGCCAACCACTGGATATAAAAAGAAGGACTTTTGTAATAAAATATGGAAAGTAAAAGATGGCGTGTGTTTGGCATTATATAAGATTGAGAATTGTGTGCTAAGTTCCAAAATAACGACCATGAGTGCCGATTTACTCGAACAGCTTTTTATCCCCTTCCTGGTTCCTTTTTATTTTTTTATTTTTTGCCTATATTGGGTATCTATGCACTTTTTTAGTTTGGATGATTCGATCGTGATTGCAGGTGGGAGCTCATTTTTTTGAAGAATTTTTTGAAATTATTTTTGTTTTTAGCCGTGTAAAAATACCTACTTATTGATATTTTGTACGGAGTGTCTACTAAAAATTGAAAATCAAAAAGAATGACTTTTGCATGACTAAATTTTCATTTCAATATGACTTTTTTTGGAGTCAGTATAGCTGCATTTTTTTCATGACAGCAAATTTTTGTGCTGTAAATTCAAAAACACAAAATTTTTTACATTTGTCCTTCAACTCGTTTCTAGCGGAGGTCTTAGATGTGTCTTTAGGGATTTCAATTTTTTGCTTCCTCCTACCCCTTTTTCATTTTGAAAAAAACAGCTTTTAAGCAATTTTTTTCAGTTTTCAATGATGTGTCATCTTGACAGCTCTCACAAATTGACTTAGGAAACAGCACTGTTGAACCAAAACTGAACCTGAAACCGAAACCAAACAAAACAGCTTGAAATTTAACAAAAACTCTTTGCTCAAAACTCATATAAAATCGAAACGGTTTGTGGTTCTTGAAAAAAAATTATTTGGATTACATAGTTTCAATAAATTTCAATTTTACTAGAATATTCACTCGTCATCTTAGAAAAGATTCTTCTCATAAGATTATCACCATTTCAAGATCCGCATCTTCAAATTCGTATGAAATGATCACCGTTTTAAGATTCTTATGAAATTATCATCATCTTACTATTCTCACGAAATGATCATCATTTCAAGATTATCTTCGAAAGATTCTCATGAAATGATCACTATCTCAAGATCCTCATAACATGATCATCATCTTACTATTCTCATGAAATGATCATTTTAAGATTATCTTCGAAAGATTCTCATGAAATGATCGCCATTTTAACATTCTTATAAAATGATCATCATTTTAAAATTATCTTCGAAAGATTCTCATAAAATGATCACCATTTTAAGATTCTCATGAAATGATCATCATTTTAAGATTATCTTTGAACGACTCTTATGAAATGATCACTATCTTAAGATTCTCATGAAATGGGCACCATTTCAAAATTCTTATGAAATGGTGGTCATCTTAAGATTCTTATGAAATGATCACTATCTTAAGATTCCCATAAAATGATCATCATTTTAAGATTATCTTTGAAAGATTCTCATAAAATGATCACCATTTTAAGATTATCATGAAATGATGATCATCTTAAGATTCTCACGAAATGAGCACCATTTCAAAATTCTCATGAAATGATCATTTTAAGATTATCTTCGAAAGATTCTCATGAAATGATCATCATTTTAAAATTGTCTTCGAAAGACTCTTATGAAATCAACGCCATCTTAAGATTCTCATAAAATGATCACCATTTTATGATTCTCATGAAATGATCATCTTTTTAAGATTATTTTCAAAAGACTCTTATGAAATGATCACCATCTTAAGATTCTCATAAAATGATCACAATTTTAAGATTCCAGTGAAATGATCATCATTTTAAGATTATTTTCAAAAGACTCTTATAAAATGATCATCATCTTAAGATTCTCATAAAATGATCACCATTTTAAGATTATCATGAAATGATCATTATCTTAAGATTCTCATAAAATGATCACCATTTCAAGATTCTCACGAAATGAGCACCATTTCAAAATTCTTATGAGATGATGGTCATCTTAAGGTTGTACTTTAGTAGGTAAATGAGTAGGTAAAAATTACCAATTTTTGTCAAGAAACTACATCAAGGCTATTGAATCAATTGATCTCATTTTTGGATATGTTGTTCAGAAAGGTCAAAATTAGACCGCGACATAGCCTGTTATACAAAATTTCATTTGTCTTATTTATTATAGTGATTTAAACTTTGCTAATTTTGGCAATTTTTACTTGAACCTTGTGCACTAAGAAAGAAATATTTTGAATAACAGGCTATGTCGCGGTCTAATTTTGATCTTTCTGAACAACATATTCAAAAATGAGATCAATTGATTCAATAGCCTTGATGTAGTTTCTTGACAAAAATTGGTAATTTTATGTATAATTGTATGCTTATAAAATATCTTCCATCACAGCCAATAATTTCTGAAATT
>FIZU01042455.1:0-21591 GCA_900064475.1 Pseudococcus longispinus | reverse complement strand
AGCATATCTTATGTTTTTAAATTTCGTAGGTGGTATGAAAACGGGGGGGGGGGGTAATTATTTTTATCTCGTTTTTATTTTCATGAGAGTTTCAACAATTTTTACGAGATTTCTAACCGTTTTTAAGATTTTTAAATCATTTTTTTAGCATAGGATATGCTTTAGCGATGACCAAACGTGCTACAAAACGACACCACAAAATTCCGTCACGCTGACTTTTAGACATTTTGTCAGACTTCTTTGTACTTGGAAAATTTTCAGATTTTCATCGACTTTTTGGAAAATTTCAGAGATAATGCTGACTTTTAAACATTTTGTCGGACAAACACTTTGGACTTTTTGTATTTGGAAAATTTAGAAATCACGCTAGCTTTCCGATATTTTGTCTATCCGACTTCTTGGACTTGGAAAATTTCGGAAATCATGCTGACTTTCAGATATTTGTCAAGCTATTTCAGACTTTCTGGTATTGAACAATTTTTGAGATTTCAAAGTTTTTTTTGGACTAGAAAAATTTTATAAATTCTGACTTTTCGATTTTGAAAATTTTTATTTAGTGGTCAGTTGACTTTTGATTTTGGAAAAATATAGATTGTTTCAATATTTGACTTTTAGACATTTCACGAGATATGATAACACCGAGTCCAACTTTTTGAAACTACAATTAGATAGAGTCAGATATGGACTGGAATGTGCACTTCAGTTAGACATAGCAGAAAGAGCAAAATCATATCTTATGTTTCATTCTTTCAAGAGTAGTATGGAAATGGAAATAATCAAGGGGTCCGGGGGATGCTTTTCATTATTTTTTCAATCATTTTTATGAGAATTTCAAGAAGTTTTAACGAATTGTTAAAATGATTTTCACGATTTTTTTGACCGTTTTGATAATTTTCCAGATCCTCTATTTTCTTATTAATTTTTTCAAATAGTTCGTAAAAAGCACGAATTTCAATTTTTGCTATTTGGTAGCAAGCCTGATTAAAACATAATTTGTGAACTTTCCATGTTGTGGTTGGGACTTAAAACGTAACTCGAATCAAAATATGAATCATGTTGTTCGAAAAAGGATCTCGAATCGCATTTCGTGGACTATCGCCGATTTTCGACTTGGAACAAGAAGGAATGAGAGGTTCAAACTGAAAAGCCGCGTTTCTTCTAAAACCACCCTTTGTGAATTCTTCATCCCACTACCAAGTATATACTTAAACCTACTACCCCAGCCCCAGGACTTCTCTTCCTACACCATGTATTTATGTCTTATATTGGAAACTATTTCCTGTGGAAATGAGAGTATCATACATCAATTTATCTTCTACAGCTCCTCTCAAGCCATATTTTATGGCAATAGCGATAATGATAAATTCGAGCAAATAAGATAAAATAGACGAAAATGCATTTCGTATTCGTTGAAAGATGGTAAGAAAAAAAGCCCTATTAAATACCTCCACTGCTGCGATCGTACTTCCGTGGAATAATTTTGCGCGCTACTGGCTCACAAATGAATACGAGTGCACTGCAGAATCGCAAAGACATGCACATTGCACATCGCACAATTCGACGCATACATCTACGAAAATACTACATAATCCTTAAAATACATAAAAATAATCATAAATCAATTTTCGTCGAGTATAATCTGGCGAGTAAATTCGCGATTCGTTCTTTGTCTGACGCAGAGTCGCCTCTACTCGAATCTTTTACTCGTATACACGGAGTAATGCACATATTCGCGGATAAAAAGAAATATACCCAGAAAGAGAAAAAAGCATCTCATCGGAACCGAGAAGTACACCAGCGTGGCATAGGCAAAGGGTAGGAAGAAGTTGAGGATAAGTGAAATACGACTGTTAGACGTTATTTGTATAAAACGAGGCCGCCGTTGCGTTCGCCTTCGCGGTGCGGAATACTATACACACACACACTACGTACGAGAATCCGAATGCAGCAGCAAAAAGAACGTTCGGGGGTGGGGGAGGGGAAGACGTAGTGTAACGCGCGTCTATGTAATACCAAGTACGGATCATCACACAATGCTCGCAAAAACTGTATTAACTCTATTTCGTAGAAAATCGTTTATTTTATACAAAACATTTTCCTCTCTTCTCCGTACGTTACGTACGACTACGTATTCTCGGCAACAATCCTATAACAAATCCTAAGGCAGCGTGTTTACGAAATTATGTTTCCACAATGCTGGCGCACCGAACGCAATTTATTTTCAAAAGGGTAACGTTTCGCCCTCTCCCTTCATCCGTCTATACATACTTTTTACCTAAAACACACCATATAAGGGAGTAATGACCCCGGTAAACGGAAATTTTCTACATATTATAAAAACACAAGCTAAAAATACCCACATACGAATACGATTACTATGCAAACGTGTTCGTATCATACTCGTAATAACTATACAGTACAAAGTACGAGTACATCATCGCAAAGGCATACATACACATTACACATCCAACCATTTAAAATCTTCCAATCAAAATCGCAAGTCTATTACTCTCGTACGAATAAATTCCAACAACGAGACTCGTGTTATGTGTTTTTCGTTCGCAACAGCAGCGGCTGCGATTAATTTACTTATGCGAGTGTAATATCGTAATAGAAAAGTGACGAGTAACTCTTTGTGAATTTTATCAGACTCGTGTTATTCGTTGATAATGCATAATCGCTCGTTTTTATTTGAAATAGCGAACCTATTTCTTGAAAATTTCTAATAAAATTTTTTCAAGTGAGAGAAAAATTGTGGAAATATAATGAAAATTGTCTGAAAAGGATGCAATAGTCACCAAAATATCATTGTGGTTGAGTAAGATATCGCAAAACTAAATTGAAATGCCCTAAAAAATGATAGATACGACAAAAATTATTGAATTTAAATTGCATAGAAATTATATAAAAATTGATGCAGTATTAATCTATGTACACTGTACAGGGTGTTCCGGTGGCAGTGCACCGCCTTCAAACCAGAGATGCAATTAACCAAACTACATAAGTGTATGCATGTTTGTTGACCCTAGGATTTGAAGGGACAAAGTTATACACTGGTCGTGGTAGATATTTTAAAACGTCGTATCTACTTTGACGATATAGACGGACATTTTTTTTGAAAACTTTCTTGTAGAACTTTTCAAGCCCTACAAAATGAGTTATATGTATGTTTTGCCTAACTCTAAAATTGAAGGAGCTACAATGTTTTGAAAATTTGTAGGCTTTATAACTCCTTCAATTCTCAAGTTATGCAAAATTTTGTGAGATTCTTTTTTTATTGAGCTTTCTGAGCCCTACAGAATGAGTCAATAATTTCTAGCATCACTCTAAAATTAAAGGACCAACAACCATTAAAAAGATGAAAAGTGACACTTTCTCAAAATTCAATTTTTTCTTTTCAAAAATTTTTCAAAATGGTCTTTTATGTTTTCAATATTGGAGTTTGGCAAAAAAATTATTGACTCATTTTGTGGAGCTCGAAAAGCTCAACAAAAAATGAATCTCATGAAATTTTGCATAACTTGAAAATTAAAGGAGTTATGAAGTCTTCAAATTTTCAAATCATTTTAGCTCTTTCAATTTTAGGGTTGGGCAAAACATAGATATAACTCATTTTGTAGAGCTTTAAAAGTTCTACAAGTAAGATTTAAAAAAAATTACCTAACTATATTATCAACGGAGTTACGACTTTTTGAAATATCTACCTCGACCATTGCATAACTTTGCCCCTTCAAATTCTGGGATACATAAATATGCGTACACTTATGTAGTTTGGATAGCTGCATCTCTGGTTGAAGGCGGTGAACTACTACCAGAACACCTTGTATGTACTACATCAGAATTTTATGCTTGCATTTAAACATTTCATTCGTTATTCTGGCCTTTCAACATTGGTTAAATTTCACAATTGTTTAGGGAATCGAGAACGAAATGAAAAGAAGTACCTATATTGCACCATTTTAGTCCGTTGCCATCTCGTTTGCTGCCGGATAATAAAATCAAACACACGTTGTTGGTGTAGGTGCGAGTTTCTCATCATCGAATACCCACCCGATACTAATAATTCATATCGTCGTATAGAATTGAATATACGTATATTTGCACATTCCTACCCACCGCACGATTTCATTCCACCTTCGCACCAACCCCTTCGGCATCTCTCACCTTAACGGATCCTTATCTCTGAGAAAAGAAAAAACACATCATATTAGGAATTCTTTTTTCTACAAAAAAAATCCGCCACCTCGACGCAATATCTCTTCTAGTCGAGTTCACTTCGCACCCACGAAATTACCGTTTAACCGAAAATAAAAATAAGAATACGACGACGACGCGGCGACGCCGGGGGAGGAAACTCTACAGAGGGGAAAAAAAAATCAAAATACTCGCACGAAAAACGAACTTTTCACGACACGGTGTTCGGTTATGTGTGTATCGCTATTCGTATAATACGTTTCAGATACACATGCGAAATAAAGAAGAAAAAAAAATACTATTTCAGCCACTCGATAAAGTACTATACGAAGCGAGATTACCTCGTATTTGAAATGGCAATCCGACATACTCGTATACGATTCAAAAGTACATTTTATTTTGATAGCGAACTGTTTGAATATTCTAATACGCTCGTAAATTTGAAAATTTCTTTCTTCCTTTTTCGGTTTTCTTTTCTCGCTGCGTGCCAACCCTTCCGCGGAACTAAAAAAAGCCACCTTTAAATCTATATATTTAAAAAGATTACCGAAAATTTTGTTACAGGGTGTGCGACAAGAACGAATGGTGGAATGGTAAAAAGGGGTTGGGTGTGTAAAGTCGGATGTGTGCGAATTATGTTCTCCGAGATGGTTAAAGTTCGACGTTGCGAGCTTTCCAGAGATATGTAAATTGGGTTTTCGAGAGCCTTGAACTTGCACACACGATCTCTTTCCATCGTTTATGTGTTCGAGCTGCGAGTTTATACGGAGTCGAGTCGAACTGGTATTTTGATAAAGGTTAAGCCGGAGCTTTAATTATATACTATTCGAAATACACCGATGCGTCGGTCGGAGTGATCAAAGGGTATGGAGCTTATCGAGTCTGCAAAATTATCCGCCCTAAATGGCGAAAAAACAAAGAGATGCCTTTTACGAGCTTCTCGATTTAATCAATATAGCGCGTTGTTGTTATCTGTGTATATTGGGAAGACCTCTCTACCCCCTTTTCGAACAGCCCGATCCGGCAATATGAGTTAAAGTACAGTTGGCAGAGAATGCGGTGGATATGGGAAATGCTACGTTCATAAACATCCCTCAATGACTGGCTCCCTTTGGTCGGGCGACTCGTTAACAAACGTATCTAGAAAAAAAACCCTCACACGTATACAATCGTACTATCATAGGTACCATATAAGAGAGCCCAGCAGGACATAGGGAAGGGGTTGCGCAGTAGTAAATTCGAATTTAATAGAAAAGGGTTTAGGTTTTTTTTTTCGCCCTACCCCCGAACATAAATTAGTTACTAGTTTAGCGAGCTCGGCTTGATCTGGCTTTTAAAACGTATCAACTTTGACCCTATTTTTGGTAGATTGCTACAGGCTTTTGTAAAGTTTTTGGAAAATTTATTCGTAAAAATTAATAGACGCGGTGGCGACGCGACGCGACGTTTGCGAAAAGGTTTATTTAAGGGGTGCGATTGTGTGCTGGCTGCCGGGTGCAAGAGGGTACGAGGGGGTGGGTTTTTTGGTCGATACCGGGGAATGTCGGACGACTTCATTATTTCTCGTTGAAAACTTTATATCAACTTTGATTCAATTTTCTACCATTACGGAATACATTGAAAATACTAATTTGCGTCAAGTTCGCTTTTATATAGTGATTTTGACGTCTGCGTTCGTTTGAAAAGATTATATCTGCGAGGAATTTCGCTTCTTCTTGTATTTTTTTCCTCCTTTCCTCATCGCCCAGCGCCGCAGATTCAGCGCCATGTCGTCGTGCTCTTCTCTGCAGCCTCTTTTCCATGCTATGCCTTCGCTTCGCCTTTATGCTACGTAATCTGTTACATCTTGGCACTTGATTGTTCGTGCTTCCAAAAAAGGGTTTGTCTTACATTAGCAGATGTTGCTGTCATCGTTTTTAACATTTTGGACCCAGATGCGAATGAAACGCCCGTTAAGTATACGACGAAATATGAACTCGCGAATGATTTCTATTATGAAATTTTCCGATTCCATTCGCCTGCCGAAAGAAAAGCTAGCTTTGTTTAATTGAATAGATTCGGGGAGGCATGTTCTTTCCGCTGGTTGTTTACGTACTCGCTCGTTCGTTTTTGGGTTTGGTTTTTTTTTTCATCTTCTTGTTTGTTTCTCGACGTCGTAGTTGCGATGATGTGAGTCGAAGATGGGATTGATACGAGTTGCTCTTTTTTTTTAGGGAGGGGGATGCTAGATGATGAGGATTGTGTGTGGAATAGAAAATTCGTTTTTTTGTTGGGAGTTTTTATGTACGAGTTTGAAAAGGTTTTGTATAACGTATGGAAAATTTTCTCAATTTTGATCGTTTCGTTGTGGACAAATGAGTGGACAAGAGACAGATTGTTTTTTCGGGTCCGGTCGCAACGCCGGATGAGTTGTTTTTGTTTTCGATGGCGATTTGATTTAAATAGGAATTTATCCAGTTGGAACGGACAACGGCAACGGACGCGAAATTATATTTATTTTACACACCGACGAATATGGTTTGGAAATTTTCGAAATGCGCGGAATGCGGAATTTTTTATGGCGGTAGAGGTATTCTTGTTTTTTTTTTGCTTGGGTATTTTGTTATTGGGTGGGGGAGCGGGTTTGAGTTCTTTGAAATTTGGTGCTTTTTCGCGATAGAGATTTTGACGTTTATTTTTATCAATTGAAAATTACCTTGTTGCGCTTTCGTGAAAACTGTTATAAATGTTGAATCATTTTGATTTTCAGGCGCTGCAGTGGCAGATGAACCAAATGAAGATGAAAGTGAAAGTGAGAGCGAAAATGAAGAAGCCATGCAGATTAATGTTCAAGTCAATGAACAGAGCTTTCAATACGATGACTTCGTCAAAAAGTAAGCGTTTGTTTTATTCTTTGTTTTAAATCGATAGATTAGAAATATTTCTTGATGTGAATTAGTACGGTATATTGGTAGAATGAGTGATTTTGCATTTTCACTCGTTTCAATCTTGATTATCGTCAATTGAATTTTTGAAATTTTGGCATCTAGATACCTATGTTTCTGGTGGGCATCGTGAAAAGTTGTTTTGTTCAGAAAAAACTTCTCGTATTTGCTCGAAATAGATGTAACATCAATGAATTCATTCAATTGATAAGACTGCCTTGAAACATTTTTAAAGCTTGTTTTAATAGTCTTAATAATCGTTTAAGAGTAAAAAAAAACGAAAGAATTATGATTCACATTATTCATATGAGTATTTATGGTTTGCAAAAATCGTTGAAATCATATCAGAATCATTTATATTTATATTTTTCCATAAAAATGAATCATAAACCATAAAAATTCGAGAGTTTTCGATCAGAGTATGGTAACTGGTGTCAGTCAAGTTGACACGTCTACGGTACAGAGTAGAGCAAGTGTCGGCCCAGTTGACACTACACGAAGTTTTTTGCATTCACTGAACTTGTCTTCAGTCTATGTAGACGTACCCTCTCCCTTCTACCACAGAGCGTCTAAAACCACAGATTTTTTTTTGCAATTCATTAAATTCTATGACACTTGTCACTCGAAAATGGTCGGTTTTTCGTGACAGTGAATTTCTCGAGTTCGAATACTCCTTATGGACCTCTTTTCTCGTCCATATCGTATAAAAAGTATTTTAGCATTAGATATGCTTTTGCTATGAGTAATTTCACGCAAAAACCTGACGAAATTCCGTCATGAAATTTCGTCACGAAATTCCTCGACGATGACTTGTAGACATTTTGTCGGGCTTTTCTATATTTGAAAGAATTTTCAAATTTCTACCAACTTTTTGTACTTACTTGAAAATGGATTTCGAAAATTTTTCTAAAAAATTCCATTGCGAAATTTACTCATGAAAATCCGTTAATTGTCCGACTTTTTTGGAATTGGAAAATTTTTCAGAATTCAAATGACACTTTGAACTTTGAAAATTTTAAATATCACGGCTTTTTGTACTTGAAAAATTCAATGAGCAAAACCATATCCTTTGTTTTATACTTTCATGGGTAATGATTCTGAACGCTTTTCAAAATATTGAAAATTTTTTCTATAGATCTTCAGAATTGCAAAAATAGTCGAGTGATTTCCAATATACGGTCTGAGTTATATATATGTAAATAAATGAATCGTGAAGGAAGGAATAGAGGAGGTGGTTAAATTGACGAGGTTATTAAAAATTTGTTAAAACCTTGGTAAATCCAGACATCTTTCAGATTTTGTATTCTTCTTTGATTAATTTACCCTTTCTGCCGTCATCTTCGAATTAAAAAGTTATTCAGTAAACCGCCTACAGGCTAATTCGACAACAACCCCTCTGTAAATTAATAAACTTATGTTACCAATTTGAATAAATCATGCGATTGCTTCCTCGTCCTTTGCTCGTCTCTTTCATTGTACTTCCAAATAAGTCGCCTTGATAAAAACCGCGCCGACCCGTATACTGCGAAACGATAAAAATTCAAACTTGTAAGTATAGAAACCTTGATATCTCATTTCCATAACCTGGCAGTTACTGTGCGGTGCGGCATTTGCCCGAGAAAAATCTTTAAAGGAAACGAGGAAAATATAAATACACCGGAGTGGTAAAGTGCGGTGGAGTGGCGTTTGTATTTTGTCGTCGTCGGCGAACGCTCGAGAATCGATAATATGTCTCGTCGAAATCGCATTTAAACAAAGGATCAGTAACCTTTTCAAAAAAAAAAGAAAGAAAAAAGTCTAAATTCATTTGGAATTCATTTCGTCAAAAATAAACTTCCGCGTAGCGTATATCCTCAAAGACGGAATGAAATTTTTAACCTGAGCTTAAAATCCACTCGAAATTCAAAAATGCATTGTCTCTGGATTGCTCGTATGTTTGACTTTGAACGCGACGTAAATTCTCCCGCGTGGTGGGGTGAACCTCTCGAAAGAGTCGTCGAAAATGTTAAATAATTTTTTTCTCGGTTTTGTTGGTAACGAATTGCGTATGGATTGTTTTTTTTTTCTATTTCGAGTGAGAATTGGTTTCATGTAATTAGGGATTTAACTGTTGGAGAATGGGTGAAGGAGTATATGCTCGTCAATCCAATTACGAGTATCTTTGAAAAATCGGCGAATTTCTGAAAAAATCGACAACTTTTGGAAAAACTCTGCAATAAATTTCTGAATTGATTGGAAATTTTTTTTAAATCGACACAAGTTGTGGGAAAATTTTCAAATTTTTACTGACTTCCTGTAATTGGAATTGGACTTTGAAAAATTTTCAAAGTAATTCCATTACGAATTTCACTCGCGAAAAAATCTGTTTTGCTAGCTTTTAGATGTTTTGTCGGACTTTTTTGGACTTGGAAAATTTTTCCGAACTCAGATCACTTTTTGGACTTTGTGTTCTATTTCTAAATTGAAGTTGAATTTTTTGTCACAGCATCGCGTTCAAAAAACTGCCAAAAATTTGTTGAAATTTCACTTCAGTGTGTAGACTGCCCTTTTTGGATTTTTTTTTCGAATTTTGCGTTCAAAAAGCTGCATTCAAATTTCTAAGTATTGATGCCGTCATCAAATTTAGATAACGTTCTAAATATATAGTTGATTACATTTATATTTTCATGATAAATTCAATTCGAAAAATAAAATTTTATTACCTCCATAGTTTTGATGACGTCATTAAATTTAAATAATAGTTGAGTCATACCTATGTAATATTGACTACGTTTTTATATTTCCTTGTCAACTTTTTTCTTAATTAAGTATAAATTCTATATCATGATAATGTCAGAATCAAATATTTGAAGCATAATTGCAGATTTTTAAAGGAAAAACTCCAAAAAATTACCTTCATTAATTCGTTATCATGAGACTATCAAATTTTTGATGAATAATTGGGAAATTAACGCTATATTTTACATCTCATCGAGTCCGTTTCATCAAAAAAACCAAAGTTGGGCTCAAAAGAGAGGTAAGACGTTGACAGAAAATTAAGTAAAATTTATTTTCGAGGTGCGTGTTTTTCAAATTATGGATCCATTTCAAACTTAATTCTGGGTTGAAACCGGCAAAGGTGGGGAAGGGGGTAATCAAAAATATAATTCAATTTCAATCCTCAGGAGTGGGTTTTCAATGTTATTTCATTAAAAAAAACACGAAGTGGGCCCAAAATAGGGTAATGGAGATTGACGAAAAATGTTGGAATATTTTGAATTGAACATCTAAGGACATGCTTTCCAAATTATGAATTTATTTCAAACTCAATTCTGAACTGAAACCTCAAGAGGATTCTTAAAAGGTAGGGGGCGGCGTGAATCTAAAATGTAATTTAATTTTAATGCGATGTGTATAGATGGTCTTTTGGAAATTTTTTCCCCAGAATTTTCATTTTAATTGTCAAACATTAACGTTATAGGAATTATCTGATTCTAGAAAATACGTTGAGAGTTGAAAATTTTATTTTTTGACCAAGATTGCCATTTTTCAAAATTTTAATTTCTTTTTTTTCATTTTTTCTAATTTTTGCACATCTAAGAAGCTGCAGAGTGGACATCGGTTCGAAAGTAGGCCGGATCGTTTAATTAAACTTTGCCCTCGAAATTCAAAATTCAGAGGAAAAAATTATATTATCAATAAATAATAAATTTTGCTTAAAATTGCCCAAGAAGAGAATTTCTCAATTTTAATACTGAAAAATGCGCATTTTGGTGCCAGAAAAAGGCCTATTTTCAAAATTTTACTCTCGCTTCGTTCGGGCTCACGTTCAAATCACGTACGAGTATAAATAGCAAACAAAAGAGCCGAAGGCGAAAAAATCCACGCAATTTCGTTTGTACGAGTAGGTAATAAATCAGTAATCAGCATAAAAAATTTTCGATCTACTCGTGCCAGATTTCGGTCTGCATAAAATTACGTAGATGATATTTTTCTGTACGTAATCGAGTAAAAATTACGTATAAAATGATTGGTCCTGGTCGAATGTTATACGATAAATTTCGGTTAATTTTCATTCGATTGGAAAAGTTTGATGACGATGGTGTTTTAAATTTACGATTCGTGTAGTTAATAAAGTAAAGAAGACGAAAACTTTGGTACGTTTTATCGACTACGCTCGACGCTCGTGTTTTCGATATAATTTCAACTTTTATACGACTTTATCTTATCATTTTCGGTCGACGTTTATAATTAGATATAAATTATAACAATCTATCATTCGTTCGCATTGTTGGAACTTGGTTATCAGTATCTCGACTCTGATAATGACTCGGCGGTTGACTGGACCAGCGCGTGTTAGAGATACCCAACGTTGGTTGAAAATCCAACTGATTCATTTTGGAATCATGGCGTACAAAACGAGACACACTGACGACGACTGACACGATGCGGCGCCAAGTTTTATGAAATATCGCCTTATTCGCAACGTACAAATACAAATACGTATTCTACCGCGAATTAGTGGTTCGTCTGCGAAAGACTAGACGTCAAAAGTCAGCTCGCAAGTTTACAGTTTCACGGTACTAATTTTGTCGTGGTTCTGTCCGAAATGTCGACGAGTAATTTCGGACAGACGTCTTTTAATTATTTACACGTCACCGATCGAAATCTCGTCGTGATTGTCTTAAGAGGATTCTTTACCTAGGCTTCGAGAGCTAATCGTACCTGAGCCTGGGTAAACTTATATTTTAATGCTTGGCTCGAAAATCGCTAACACGAATAATTAAAACCGTCGGAGGTAATTTTCATAAGCAGTTTGGGAGCTGACTCGTTGCGACGGTAATACTACACCCCTGTTTCGTAAAAGACATTTTTTTTGGCCAAGTTTACCAACAAAACTGCATTACTATTAAACAGGTAGCTTGAAAAAAGACAGACGCTGCGATGTCGCGTCGTACACCTCGAATACTCCTTCGCCCAGCCCCCAGGCCCCCGACTAACGTTACGTTTTACAATTATTAATTAACATAAAATAACATCTCGCGGCTAAGTCAACAAAAAATTAATTTCATAACAGAAGAGTACCAGTGAGAGAGACGTGAACGGCGTACACTTACTAAAAACAAAGTACTAAAATAATTACTCTCAAGTTTTCATCTCTCGTCTGTTGCAGAAGGTACATAAGGTAGAAGGCGACGATGCCGACGTTACTCTTTAAGATCGTATTGCCCTCTTGATGTTGTTTCAACGTCTTTCTCTCTCCCCCTCACTCTCCATATCTACACACCAATTAACCGAATACCTTAACCCGTTAAATCAACTCGTATACAGTGGAAACGACATTAATGAAATCTAAGCGTTTGTTTTTTGACATACAAGTTCTTTCCCTCCTGTAAGTTCCTCGTCTTCGACGTAGGTACCTAACCTATAGATTTAGCTAAACGCAAAAACGTTACAATGTTCGAAATTACTGCGCGCTTTATTATACAGGGTGTTCTGAAAATGCCAAGTTTAGGTATAAATGTTGCAATTTTAATTCGATCCTGAAATTATACTAGTTTAGTGGTAATGTCGGTTTTACACGAATTCTCGTTGGATATGGGTTGTTTTAAACGCCATGCCACGCCGGAGTGCTAGTCAACCAGGGTTTAATGTTCCTTTTTACCCGCCTTTGTGAGATTTATTAAGGTTGTTTTCAGATTTCTTAAAAGGGGTTGGGGTTCAGGCGGAGGTAATGGGTTGGATTGCAGAAGGAGGAGGTGATTTTTAGAATTAGAAATCGGAAAATAAAATATGTTATTAGAGTAAAGAAATTCAAATATATTATTGATGAAAAATAACCCCAGACGATGGAAATTTTCGATAATCGATAATCGAAAATCAATAGTTATAGTCTTTTGACGCTCGTGCTGGCCTAATTTAGTCAAATAATGTTGTAAAATTGATTATTGCGATAATCGATCTTTTATATTTTTATGATAATTAAAAATTTTCACAGCAATTTTTCCAGATTTTGTAAAAGTGTGATTGTTTGATTGTTGGGGGGGAGGGGGGGGGTAAAGTTTTCATTATGAAAAAGTACTGCTAAAGATCCTGCAAATTTCATTCTCAGATTCCCACTAACTTTTTAGACTTGGAAAATTTTAGAGATAGTGCTGACTTTTAGACATTATATCAAACAAACAATTTAGACTTTTTGAATTTTGAAAATTTTAGAAATCAGAGCAACTTTTTGAAATTTTGTCAGACAGACTTCTTGGACTCGGAAAATTTCAGAGATCACGCTGACTTTCAGACATTTTGTCAGTCTATTTTGGTCTTTCTGGATTTGAAAAATTTTTCAGATTTCAAACGATTTTTTGGACCCGGAAAATTTTAGAAATAATGACTTTTTTGATTGTGAAAAATTTGATAAGGTGGTCAGTGGTTGATTAAATCGTTTTTAAACGTTTACTTCATTAGATCGAATCGTTAGTAAACAAGCTATTTTTCATCAAGTTGTTAGCAAAAGATTTTTTATCACGTTTGATAAATTGATTTGTAAAGATCTCATGTTTGATAACTGACCAGTCAGTAAAAGGGGACAGAGACATAGGGAAGTGTATTCCAATAATGAAAAAATTGCACTTTCAGTTAGAAAAATTGGATTCAAGCCAGAAAATTTAGGAAAGTGATGACATTTCTGGTTGAAGGGAAGAGGGGGAATTTTCATTTAAAGCCGTAAAAATCAATCTCACTAGGAAATTTTTGTTAAATACTGCTAACTTCAGTTCATCTCCAGTTTAAAAGGAATAAGAGGGGGGGCTTTTAGCATAGGATATGCTTTTGCGATGACCAAACCTATAAAAAAAAGTCACGAAATTCAGTTACAAAATTCTGTTACAAAATTCTGACAAAAAGGTTTTTAGACATTTTGTCAGACTTTTTTGAACTTGAAAAAATTTTCAGATTTCCTTTCATTTTTTGAACTTGAAATTTTCAGAAATAATACTGATTTTTAGATATTTTGCCAGACTTTTTTTTCCATAAAAAATTTCAGGTTTCCATCGACTTTTTGGACTTTGAAAATTCTAGGAATCACGCCAACCTTCCAACGTTTTTTCAGGCAAACTTTTTGAGCTTGAAAATTTTCAGAAATCGCGCTGATTTTCAATCATTTTTTCAGACTATTTTGTGCATAGAAATTTTTTTAAAATTCAAATGAAATTTTAGACTTGAAAAATTTCAATTTTATAGGCTTAAAAAATTTCAAGAAAAGTTAAAGTCAGAACATCGTCAGACAGCTTTTTACCTAACGCTGACTTTTAGATATTTTGTGAGATTTTTTTGAACTTGCTTACTTTTAAATATTTTGTCAGACTTTTTTTGGACTTTCATTCCATTCATTTTTTAGACTAAGAAAATTTCAAATATTATGCTGATTTTTAACCGTTTTGTCAGAGAAACTCTTCATACATTTTGGACTTGAAAAATTTTTCAAATTTCAAAAAATTTTCTAGAGTTGGAAAATTTCAGAAATTCTGAGTTTTTTGATTTTGATAAATTTTATTGAGTGTCAGTTGACTTTCAAACTTGTAAAATTTTTAGATTGTTTCAAAATTTGATTTTTAGACATTTAACGAGGTATGATAACAATGTGTCTGACTCTTCGAACTTATATTTCGATAAAGTAAGACGTTTTATGTCAGATTGGAATGTCCACTTCAGTTTAACAGCAGAAAGCGCAAAACGTATCCTATGTTTTTTACTTTCGTTGCATGAAAATAGAAATGATCGGGGGGTCTAGGAAAGGGCGGGACTCTTGGTTTTGAGATTTTGTGAGGCAGCCTAATATGATTTTACTTTTCTCTGTATTCTGTATATATTTTTCTATCAATTTCAAAATATTCAAATTTTTATAATTTCAACTATTTTTTACAGGTAATCAAACAAGACTGGAATAAATTTAGATATCTACTTAATTTGAATTTCAAAATTGAAATTTTCATTTTACATTTTGTATCTGTCTGTCCAAGAATTTTTCAAAATCAAGAGTCTATTATGTTTCTGTTCCCTCTCCTCACCATTTTCTATTGGTTAATGTCTTCTGTCAACTTGTAATTCTGGATTTTCCTATGATTATACCCTCCATTTCAATGACGTTTCATCATTGCATCGGAGAAATCAAAGTTTATGTTTCTGGAATTTTCATAAAACACGAACCCATCCTCTCTAAATTTTACTCCAATCTCTTAAATGAATTCTTAACCTCATTTGAGCAAAATCCCAACATTTTGAACCTAGCGAAAAACCCTGTGACAAATTCACGATTTTTATCGCCGCTTATTCATCGTCGTCGCGTCTCCGTGCACCATCCTCAGATTTATTGTGTATATTAGACCTTAGCTCGGCAAATTGTCGAGGTACCGGAATCTATCGTCGACTATGACAAATTGGGGTTATAATTTCATCAAAAAAAGAACTGCTCGATGGCGCCAACTCGCATCTATACACCAGAAGGTACAATATATCTACTACATGTACTTACTGAGAGCGAGTGCGTAAACGTACGTACCCGGTACACCCCTACGTATTTTTTCACTCTCAATTCAACTAGTTGACGAAGTTCGCAGAGAACGACTAAGAGTAACGGTATATTTTGAATAAAAGCCTGAGAGTTGATTGTAGATAACGTCAAATTACTCGCAAGCCGGCATTAAATCACGGAATTTAAGCGGCGAAAAAACCGTTTCGCATCGCAAACGTCAGAAAGAGGTAATGTCGCGCGAGCAGCGAATTTCGTCGTCGGAAAAAGTTTACCTGTGTGGGGCTTTTTTTCTGTGCTCGCGCTCAGACACGCACAAAAGGCGTAATTTTTCTCTTAACCGGAGACATTTTTACTTGTCGAGAATATTGGACAAGTGCGAGAAAATAATGCCTTTTTTTTCACCAACGCGAGCTGAACGGTGGAGTGGGTGAGGCGGTGGAAATATAGTATAAAGATACGTGAAAAGCTGAAATTGCGAATGGATTTAGATACAGCGACGATGCGATGTAGGAAAATGCTATAGAAATAGGAGAAAGACGTGCGAGGAGGGATTCCGATGCAATAAAATGCTACTGTATGTAGTCGAATATTGCGTCGGAGTTAATTCTACGAATACATCGAGCAGATATGTTTCGGGCTGTAATTGGTACGCGGGATATTTTTAACCGTCGAATAATTTCGAGTGTTGGGTAAAAACTCGAACCAGATAACCTCTTTGGATCGTGAAAACGTGGAAATTACGTGGCTCGTGCAACTTACGCGTATACAAAACACGATGTAATCGTTAAATACGAACAATGGGAAATGTTAGATATGTGAAATTTGCATAATTAATTCGAATTTTAGTGTAGAAACGATTGCAGTTTGGTATCTAAGTGTGAATGTGCAGGATTTACCCGATGTGCTGAGCAGTGAGACGTCATTGATATCGAAAATTATTATTATTATTTTTTTCACAAAATTTGCTTATGCATTTTTGAACCCGATGATAGAATTTATAAACCATTTTCTAATATTTCCTGACGTATAACGAAGCGAGGAAATTCTTCCAATAGAAAGTCTAAAGTACACAAAAAATGAGTGCTTTTCTTTGTCCACAGTTTGTTTCAGCTCGACTGAAGAGAAAAGTAGTGGTTTGAGCAATTCATGTACCTACTTGCTTTGCCACATTTTTTCCAATCATGCCTCTTCTCAAAATGAAAAAAATCCTCTCGTAGAAAATAATTAATTTTCAGTTTTTGCACTCTTATTTGAAACTTTGTCACCTTGGTTGACTTTTTTTGACTTATAAAATTTCAGATTTTAAAGTTCAAATTTTGTGAAAATTGTTGAAATTTTCACAATCGTTAATACCTATGTTTAAATAGGTCAAAATTGATGAAAATTTTGAAATTATTGTTGCTATGTGTATGGTTTAAAATATCATACAACTGAGCCCAAATATTGTAAAAATTTCTGAAAAATCATGAAAATTGGTGAAAATGTAAAAATTAATGAAATTATCATAAAAATTGATAAAAATATTGAACAAATTCCACAAAAGCATGAAAACTGACGAAAGTCTCGTGAAAACTGTTAAAATTTTCAATCATATAAAATAATTATGAAAAAAGTAATGAAAATTGTCGAAAATTCTGTAAAAATTGTTGAAATTGTCATAAAAACTGTATAGGTCTAAATATCGCAGAAATTATCAAAAAAAAACATGAAAATTGTCGAAAATTTCGTAAAAATTGTTAAAATTTTCACAAAAAGAATTTGAAATATGAAGAAAAGTGACAAAAAAAATTATGAAAATCGTCGAAAATGTTGTTATGCAAAAAACTCAAAATGATGTAAAAATATTATGAAATATCTCAAAGAACATGAGCTCTGTCGATAATGTTCTGAAAATTGCCAGAATTTCAGCAAATTTTCCAAAAAATTTATGATTTTTTACATGTGTTATTTACCGAGTGTTATGAAAATTTGTGAATATTGTGCAGCGTTTTTTATGGCATTTCAACCATTTCCAACGAATTTTAGGAATATTTTCACTATTTTTATGAAATTTGTATTTATTTTCATAATTTTTTGATCAGTTTAACAAAATTTTTACTTAATTTTTTGTGAACATTTAAGACATTTTAACGACATTTTCAACGATTTCAATGATTTTTTGCAATTTTTTGTAATGATTTTCATGAAAATCTCAACGATTTTTATTATCAATTCGTGATTTTTTTGACTTGGAAAATGACTTTTTGGAGTTGAAAAGTACAGATTCTGGCTTTTTATACCTGAATTTTTTTATCAAAATGGCCAGTGACTTCTTGAACTTGGAAGTTTTCAAAATTTTTTCTAATTCATCACTTGAATAAAGTGAAAAAAGTTTCAAAAAAAATTTTCTTTGATCCCATTCAGTTCGTGTACTCAGTTACGAGTAATTTTTTAGAATTTTTGCATTTGTGCAAAAATTAAAATTTGTTTACAAAATTCTGAAAAATTCCCGCATTTCGAAATTTGGGATCATGTTAGACACTCTGAAAAATACTTCTTTGATGATTTTTTGGGCACCCTTTTAGATAGTCGAAGACTCGAAATTTAAATTTTTGGCATCTTGATTCCAATATTTTGTTATCCTTTTCGTGTTATTTTTTTTTTTCAAAATGTTCTGTGCAGGATTTTTGGAGCACGCTGTGCTTGTTCGTATAAAAAGAGTAGGTACATTATTGACGAATAAACTGGCTAAGGTTAAAGGTAGAAAACGGCCGGGGGTATTGGCCTTGTAACAGGGCTGCGAAAATTTAAAGGTACCTACTCAAATAAGCTCGTTTAAAGAATCAATTTGTAGTCGATTCATTAATCAATGTCATTCGGAATGACGACAATAAAGAGAGATGAAAAAAAGGTTTTAAACGAACGCGTCTCGTATTTTTTTCTCTCGTCTAAAACAACAACGAGAATAAAAAAATTAATTAATTTGTTGCAGATTCGCGAAACAGAAAATAGTATACGCCTGTTGCTTGCTGTTGGGACAGTTTGAAAAAAATACGACGTTCACGAATCATTGTGTTGTGAAATTACTGCACAGAATCGCTTTCGATTGCAAATACGCGGCGATATTATTTCAAGCTTCTGTTTTTCGAACGTTTCAACGGATATTGGACTCGAAGGAAGAACAACACCAAGTAATTAATATTCATAAGCTTTTTGGTTACAACTTGCGAAAGTTTTCACGTTCCAGTGAACTTAGTTGTGTTTACCAAGACGTGTACGACGACGACGAGAGAGGAAGTAGGAAGAATGAGAGGGGGAAAGAAAAAAAAACTGGCAACAACAACTTCGCAGTGTATAGTGAAAAAACCGCCATAATTACGAAATTTATCGCGGTTGAAAGGACGACCGAAGCAGCGTCGTCGCGGACGAACTGTGTAGTAAAAATTTTCCAAAACAAATAATTACCAACAATAACAAAACGAACTTAGCATACCCTTTTAACTTCTGGCGAAGGAAATTTCTATCCGGAAACTTTTCTCCCGCATACTTTCAAGTGTCGGATAATTTTTCTTATCTTTTGCCGCGAATTTGTTGCTGAGGTTGCAACGCAAGGCGAACCGAAAGGGGATAGACTATGCAGATACGTAAAGTAATTCGCACGCAATCGTCGAGATACTCGTACCAAAATTAACGTGAAAATTTCGCCAAATTAAAGCCAGCGTGAAATTTCGCCGAATGAAAATTTTCTAATCAGCGAGTTCGAATCTGACACGAAGAATTTATTCGATGCCGACTCGACGGCGTAAAAAATTTATACTCGAGATTTGAAATTTTCCAGCGTCTCGACGCGATGGTTTGCGAAGTGAAAGAAAACAAAGTTGGTGAATTTTATCGAGTTAGGTAGCATTTCGTACGCGATGATTTTTTTTCTCCTTGTCGACTGCGAGTGTTTCGAAATTGAAAATCCCACCGATTTCGAAGCAGTTGTAAAATTTGAATATGTATTTGTCAACTCGCGCGCGAACAGATGTTTCCCTCTACACAGGCATTTTAATAACATTTGCATAACTTAGAAATTTAAGCTCGCTCGCTAATCCGATGAATTCATCTTTGTCAAATATTAACAATATGTTTGAAATATTTACAGTTCGAAACTCGAGTAATTTTTCACGTTGATTAATAAATTACGCAGCCGAATATTTCGTGCATGCGGTTGGCCATTTTCCTACTGCAGATATATGACGTGTCGTGTTTTCGTTATTGCTTCGGTTAAAGATTTGCCGCCCGAGATGGATGGATTTATGAGAAGTCGTTTGGCGTTTTTCGTTTAGGTGTTTTTAAAACGTCGGGTTGGCTGGAAATTTTGATGGGAAAGGGGAGGGCGAGTGGAAACGATGTGAAAATTGTTGCGAGAGGAAATCAAAACTGAAATGGAATTGGTCCTAGAATTTGTTGAAAAGCACCTACATACCTATGTACCATATTCATTTTTTGCCTATTTTTGTGAGGTAAAATTTGTTACTTATTGAGAGATGAATTTTATGGATTTTTTCGACATGGATATTTCTTATGGCTGGAGATCATTCTGGAAATTTTTGCATCATGAAAATTCGTCTCGAAATTCCGTCATGAATTAGGTTCTAATTTTTTCCACGAATTTTTGGAATTGAAAAAGTTCAAAAGTGCTGACTTTTTGGGCATAGAAAACGTTAGAAATTGTCGTGAGAAAACCTCTGAAATTTTTCTACATCTTTATGGCATAGAAAGTTGGTTATCTTTGCCCCTTAAATGAGTATTTGAGCAACAATGTGAGTAGAATTGATGAAATTAGAAAAAAATTAGCTTTTGAAAACGATAAGTAGTTGTTAGTGAAACTTAAACCGAATTCAAGATAGACTTTTTCAATGTGAAATTCGTATTCCCCAACTTCGAAATATGCTGAAAAAGCTAGAAATTTTTTTTCCCCTAAAAATCAAGGTTACCCAGTTTTTTTACGGACCAGTGGTAACACTACTTCTACTTCAAAAAAAGTTTGGCTCCATGATTATTCATGGGTGGACTGAGTGGTAGAACTTGGCCAAGTTTCATTCAATTGTCTTCATTGGTACAAATTTTTGAAGATTAAAATTACATTCTTGTAAAATTTGCCTTTTGAACTTGACCTGTATTTTCTTGTGGTGGGACACAATTTTTGATTTTTGACAAAATGATCTTGCAAAATCGAAAAATGTCCAAATTTTTTCGATATTTTGATGAATATCGCAAAAATCAAGGCAGATTCCGTATCACCTACATACTTCAAATTGGTTGAAAAACTTGTTATTTGAATTTTTGAAATTCGTCCAAAAATCACCCTTATTTTTTTATCTCATGTGGACCAATATCCAAGAAGCAAGAATTCAAATAAATGTGGTATTTGACTTATTTTGGATCACAGATCACGATTTTCATGCTGATTTTGAAAGGCTGTTCCTCAATCCTCATTGTCTCAGAAATTATATTTTCAAGGTAGAAATTGGCGATATTGCTAGAAAAAATCACCATCGCTAAAAATCAACTTTAGATTCGGTATCAGCTACTTGAAATTTGTCAAAGAGCATCCTTATTTTGATTTTAAATATTTTGTCCAATGATTTTCAAAATGGTAGTTGATGGTTTGTCCACAAAATTCGATTTATCAATTTTTTTGTCGAATTTCAACGAACAAGAAATTTATTATTTTTTCAAGTTTGATTTTGTGATATAGTCTATCCAAGTTGAGATTGGGGCCGCTCTAAAGCGTAAATTTCTCTTTTGCAACCAACAGTATTTATTTTTCCAACCTAAAGTAAGGGTGCATCTACCACATAAGTATCAACATGTATGCATTAAATTGTCTTGTGTTATGAATGTTTCAATTCAATATCATATAAACCTTATTTAAACTTGCACAATATCATCGTTAGGCATTATTATAATGATTTTAACAATTTTTCATAATGTTTCTTG
>FIZU01042453.1:0-10057 GCA_900064475.1 Pseudococcus longispinus | reverse complement strand
GTTCGGGGGGGGGGGGGGGGGGGGGGGGGGTAAAATACAAGAAAAAATGAAAAAAGGTAAAAATTAAATGAAAACGTTGAATAAACTGTCACTTTAGTAGCGAAATCATAATATCTTAGAGAGAACGACGAAATATGAACAGATTTGAATTAGGAAATTTCGAAGATCTGCATATTTTTGAACCAATTTTTCAAAATACAGAAATATTAGCGGAGCAAGGACAGAAATTCTTCGAAAAATCGCGTTCAAAAATCATAAAATTGTTCATAACTGATAATTTTGAGATCAAAATTAGCCTCTCCCTTCCTTGCTCGAACTTTGGCATTTTTTCCAACTAAATCTATTATTTAGTATATTTTCATCTCATGAAATAATTTCACCTCCCAAAACAAGCTACTCATGTATTACAAATGTTCGTAATTTTAGAGAAAAATACGTTCAATATTGTCCCTTGACTCGTCATCAATTATTAAAATTTTATTTCGTTGGGAGAACATTAATTCAAACATTTTTTTCTTTAAATATTAATCAAAAGCCACAATTTTTTTCTCATAATTTCTAGAAAATTGCCCAAATCACCCATATTTAAATAAAAATACGTTTTCTTTGATTTTAAACAAAAAATTATCCATTTTAGAATAAACATCTCTCTATTAATTTTTTTTTTCATATCGATCAAGACTAAGTCTACGTAAAAAAACTGAATATTATCAGCTAAGTGGCCACATCCTTCTCTCATCAATGAAACCTATTTTAAAAAATAATCCCTATCGAGTAAGTATTTGTCTTGAATAATCAGTTATTTCGTTTTAGGTAAAAAAAATCATAACTAATGCGTAATAATTCAATTTTGTTTCAGAATGATGAAATAACTTTTTCGAAATAAAAACATTCGATTTTGATTTAAAATACCGTTTTTATCAATTTAAAAAAAAAAAAAAGTTAGTCCACAATACAAAATCCTGCGAAATTAAAATCCATCTATTGAAAATTATTTTCCTAATGCCTCCAAAGAAAATCTCAAGGTAACCTTTCTCTCATTTTTTACCCACGTAATCATCAAGTTCCCTACAAATTATCTTTTCATCACTCTTCAGTTTTCGAAATGGAAAAACAGAAAGGAAAACCTATCTAGCAGTCTAACATGATCACCGCAACACATACGAATACAAATACAAAATATTCCCAGCAATAAATACCACCGCCACCTTAACGAATTAAAAACATCATTCGAACGTACTCTAAATTCATTGGCTACAGGAATATCCTTATCGAAGTTAGTCTTATCGACGATTAATTTACGTTGTATTTCGGCTAATTTATATTGATCTTCGGCCTCTTTCACAGCCTCGTTGACGGTATTTAGTATCTCTTTGCTGCGTTCTAATGCACGTTGAACGCATTTCTCTTCTTCCGGATTATTTTTCGTATGCTTGGCTAGGTTCTCAAATAGTAACGGATATTTGGTTAGCCTGTCGAAATAAAAGAAGAAAAAACATTAGATAAATACATACAAAAGTAATAAATTATCGACAGATTGTTTAGACGAAATTTACTCTGCCAAATGAAAGGATCAAAGATACAGTAGGTTGAAAAAAATTTCACAAATATCAAGAAATTTGCCAAATTAAAAACTGGAAATTTTTTCTCGTTCGCAGCTGGCCATTCAAAACGAATAAAATACCAGGACCAACTCACCTAAGCATTCCGGTAGGTATAATATCCTTTAACTGAAGCCGTCTGCAAATCGGATTACATTCAGCATCGTTTAAAAACTTCTGTA
This sequence comes from Pseudococcus longispinus, assembly GCA_900064475.1. NCBI lineage: Eukaryota > Metazoa > Arthropoda > Insecta > Hemiptera > Pseudococcidae > Pseudococcus > Pseudococcus longispinus. Next base: position 8,274 of record FIZU01042453.1, on the reverse strand, counting down.
AATTCGGATCCTTTCTTCTTCTTTCTTTTAAAGCTTCTAAGGCGATTTGTTGCCTCGAACAAAAGGTAGCAGCAGCATCTTCGAATAAATCTCCTTCAGTGCCGTCAAACTGCAATCAAACGAATACGTTACATTCAAATATACTTCACCAATGCTCTTCTGAGATCTTCGAACTCACCATTTTTAATAAAATATCACCTATATCGCCAACGATGGAATTCTCTTTTTTCTTCAACTTCATATTATTATTAAACTGCGAATGTATTTCGAGCATTACGTCTAAATTAGCGAATAGTAACTGTAGCTGTTCAGCTGGTATTATCTGCTGCTCTCGCATCGGTTGGTAGAACAACTGATCTAGTATTTTTAGCGCTCTAACGTGAGATCTTTCCGTATGAAATAATTCTGCAACAGAACAAATACAAACATTAATCGATCTATTTCCCAATACTAACAAGCTGTAAAAATTTAGTACTCTTTTCGATACATATTTCGCAGTCGACACCTACGCAACGGAGCACACACGTAGAATTTTTCATCTTTCTTTTTTTTTTTCGCGAAAAAAACAACGTGTAATAATCGGTTATCGAGATTAGTTGTTTCAATGCCAACGTGCGATAAACAAAATAACACAAGAGGTGCGAGAGGACTCGCAGGAGCGCGGTCAAGCGAGGAATAAAATTTCCTTCTCAACGTGACAAACTGCTGCCCTCCTCTGCCGTCGTTTTTTTTCCTCATCGCAACAAACCCCTCGTCAATCGAGTTGGGCTGAGGCCAAAGCATAAAAAAATTTCCACTTGTCGCCGTAGTTGTAGTGGAGGAGTTGTCGAATGTTGGTACACAAAATAGAAATATGTCCTACGAGTATGTCGTATACCTACGACGATAATTACGTAACTAACCATTAATAACTTCTTGTCTTTTTTTCTCGGATGACGTTAGATTTCGCAGAACATCCGGCGGTACGCATTTAGTCCAATCTGGCGGATCGGGCTCGGCTTCGGTATCGCTATCCCATGCCGTTATCCTGCTGACTGGGCACGATATTAGGCTACCGGTGGAGGAACTGCAGGTATTTGGAACTGTGACGCTGGTATTCTCGCAGCTTCCTTTGTTACTGCTGCCGACTACTTCTAACGAATTACTAGGACTATCTAAACTTCTGCCGACAAACGATGAAGAATTAGTGTACCGAGTTGAAGAAATTAATATCATTATGTACTTAGGTAAACACTATACACTGATAGAAATAATATAAATTATCGTATATGCACCTGGAAGATACGATAGTTACATCAGATCGTCGTTTAAACACCAACGCAGCAATCGGAATTACATTAGAACAAGTTTAAACGAGCATAAGTGAAATAATACGTATTACTTTAAACTGTGAGAAAACTTTACGTTATCGTTCGACGAACATATCAATACTAAATTCCTTAATTCTTGAATTAAATATTCGATACAAAAAACAAGTCAATTTGTGCTCGATATCACGATATGAATCATACGTAACAGGCAGGTAAAAAAATGTTATTGTAAAGGCAAATGACGCATCACGATGCAATGTTATAAGCGATAACGATTACAATACGGTCGAAATACTACATAGATCCTGAATCACACAGCCTGAGCCTGATCAAGTAGTAATAAACAAGTATCCGGGTACCCGGTTCCGAGTTTGGACTCGGATAATTATCCGGGTACCCGGTTCCGAGTTTGGACTCGGATAATTATCCGGGTACCCGGTTCACTACCGGCCGGGGTATTAAAATAATGTAAACATTCATCCGAACGATCTACGTTTGCATGATTTTAATTAGCACTCCTAGCGAAATTTTTACCAACTTTCATCAAATTAGATCAAAACCAATCAAATTCATTTATTCTACTACCCGGGTAATTATCCGGGTACCCGGGTAGACTCGGAAGAACCGGGTACTTGTTCATCACTATGATCAAGTTAGAGCCTGACATCTGACGGATTTGAAGAAACTAACTTGAAGTAAAGTATGAAATTTCACCATGAGTAGGTATTTTTATGAGGAATTTTCAATTTTTAGAAATTAATAAGAAATCGTGTAGGTAATTATCGAAAAATCGTTGAATCGGTACCTTCAAATTTTATACCTATGATTGTAAAAAATTAGTACTTACAGATAAAATTATACGAAACGTAATAATTTTCCCAAAATTCAAAATATGAAGAAATTATAAAGCTCAGAAAAGTCACAAATGACCTAAAATTTTGAAAAATGCGATATGGGTGTCAAAATGTAGGTTTTCAGACACTGATTCCTTGTTCTGATAATCATTTGACCCAAAAACCAAAACTAACCCCCTCCCCCTCAGGGAGGTCGAGTCCCAAAATTTTGAAAAATGCAATATGGGTATCAAAATGTAGATTTTCAGGCATTGATTCTTGTTCTGATAACTATTTGACCCCAAAACCAAAACTAACCCCCTCCCCTTCAGGGAGGTCGAGTCCCAAAATTTTGAAAAATTTGATATGGGTGTCAAAATGTAGGTTTTCAGGGACACTGATTCTCGTTCTGATATCCATTTGAGCCCGAAACCAAAATCTCCCCTCCCCCAGGGAGGTCCAGCTCCAAAATTTTGAAAAATGCGATATGGGTGTCAAAATGTAGATTTTCAGACACTGATTCTTGTTCTGATAACCATTTGAGCCCGAAACCAAAATTCCCCCCTCCCCCTCAGGGAGGTCGAGTCTCAAAATGTTGAAAAATGCGATATGGGTGTCAAAATGTAGGTTTTCAGAGACACTGATTTTCGTTCTGATATCCATTTGAGCCCAAAACCAAAACTACCCCCACCCCCACTCGAAGGTCAAGACTCAAAATTTACAAAAATGCGATATAGGTGTCAAAATGTAGTTACCTTCAGGAGGCTCAGTTTGGTTTTTAAGGGTCAAATGTTCATCAGAACGAAAATTATCGCGTCCGAAAAACTATATCTCGATTCCCCCAAATTGCTTTTTCGGTGTTTTTTAAACATTTTCATTTTTCACTTCCTCCCTAAGGGTTCAATTTTTTGAAAAAACTCAGAAAAAAGACCAAAATCTGATACATGCTCGAAGGTATAGTTTGACGGTCCACATTATGACCTCCTGTCCAGAATTTTCTAGTAATCAAGCCATTGCCTCTTAAATTTTAGTTCGGCACATGGTTCAGCACCGAATAAATGAATTAGAATTCAGAGGGTCGATTCCAGCTCCAATTGTGCCAAAATGACCTCCTAATTGATTCTCTTTCGATGTGGCTCGGTCAAATTATCCCAAAATTTTTGTTTGGACCTCAGTTCGAAAACAGGTTTGTCATTTTTGAACGTTCATAATTATTTTATGAAGTTTTATAAAATTTATAAAAAAATGATTTCCTGATTTTCGGCGTAATTTTGTTGGAGTGAAAAAAAATTTCCGATTCTCAGATATAGAAATTGCCAAAGACTTGATCATGTCAGTTTATCGAAAAAATCAAGAATTTAAATCACTGAAATATTATTGATGAACCTATAAAAAACCATGACTGAGGGGGAGGGGGGCTAGCTCACTTCTCAGTCACAAAATGGTACTTTCAGTTGAGAAAACAGGTTCAAGTCGAAAATTTTGCAAGGAAACTTACAACTTTTTTTTAGAACATTTTCATTCTAAGATGAGAAAAATTGTACTTGAGTCTAAGGAATTGAAAAAATTTTGTCTGAATCAGAAATTTTCAATTTTTGCCCCTCCCTTCTTCAATGATGTCAACTTTGGTTTGTCCGAATGTCATAAAATTTGTTTTAAATGTCATAAAATTACGTCTAAAACTCCATAAAATGTTGAGAAAATGTCATAATTTCTTTTTTAAATAATCAAAATGACATTGAAATACGATAATACCTACGAATAATGTAGTTGTTGAGTCGAAAATTGTTTCAAAAGTCGATAAAATGGATGAAATACAGACCACAAGGGTTTCAAAATAATACAGTTCCAAATTCGAACTTAGAACTTTCACGATATGATTTTCACGATTTTGCTGAAACTTTTTAAGTTTTTCAATTCCAACGATTTTTATAAATTTTTTTCCTCCAATTTTATGGATCAACAATTTTTACAATTGAATTGAACAACGAATTTTGCAGTAAATTAAGCAACTCGATGATATTTTTGATCATTTCAACAAATATTTCAGCAGTTATCAAGACTTCAAGTTCAAAGTGATATCAACCAATCAATGAAAATTCGAACAAACCAAGTGAATAGAAAAGAAAGTAATTCTTTGGCTAGTTTTAATACGAAAATTCACCAAAAATCGTACAATTAATGAATTTTTTCAGAAACTCGAACATAAAAAAATTTCCAAGACACTTCTCCAGTTGAAATATTTATTAATTTCGTCTCAAAATCAAGAATCAACCCTCAAGATTGTGGCAGGAAAAAAATTGATGACTACAACCATAATTCAAGCAATTGTCAATTTTTTACAAACTTCCAAGACTTTCAGTCGACTTTCGAGTTCATTTTATCTCTATTTTTGAGTTCACGATAGAGATAGCTTTCACACCCCTCGTATTTTGACCTCTGCAACACCCTCGAGACCCCTCCCCATTTCTTAATGTGAACGTCCTTTGAAACTCGCCCTTTCCTAAATAAAATCTTCCATTTTGGTAAAAAATTTCAAAAGGTTTACACGTATTCAAATTCATCTCGCAACAGCCACCATGGCACCTTCATTTCACCATTCAACAATGGCTTCGGTACCAACACGTGTTCGCAAACGTTTTCGAAACACCTTTACCTTTTTCTCACTTTCGTTTAAACGACATAAAAGAGTAAAAGAAACACTCTCATTAACGAAAACACCACCACAACCGCCGTCATCATCGCTACCGTCTTCTACGACAAAGACCTCAATTCAACGTGGATGCTGATGGCGAATACAAAGGGGGCAACTATACGCAGAATTATAATCCGGTCTTTGGGTTGGTTTTCCTTTCGTCGTATTTGGGCTTGGGCGTCGAGCCGCGAAATTGTGAAAGCCAAGCTGCGGTTTGCTGGGGCGACGAGAGGAGGGTATTTTATACAATGAATAAAATTGCGGTATAAATGCGAACGTTATTTTAGTTCTCTGGGACCAAGGTTCGTTGGAAAAGTCAAGCTCTGATTTCTTTTCTTCGACTCGTACACAACGTGAAACAATTATACGTAATTCTTTTCGAATTTCCCAGCCATGCCCTTTTTATCGCTCGGTAAAATATCGGATCTCGAAATGTCGAGAGTCTTATTATTTGAACAACAATGCCGATGGCGAAATCGACGAAAGAAATTTCCGAGATTCCGAAGTTAGCGACTTATCGGCCTGAATTTCAAGCCACCCTTTACCCTCCCCAATGGCAACTTTCTTTTCGAAACTCTTCCGAAGGAGTATCAGTTTGAAAAATCTATTCCCTGGTAATTTCCCAACGACCGACGATGCGACAAAGGCAGGAAATACAGCTATCGTTATCGATACAAAGTTTTTCCCATGGCTTAGCTCGTGGAAAATCTCGTCACTCCGGGAAGCGTCTTTTTAACGAGCTGGAAAAAGCCTTCGGTCTCCCGTCGCGTCCCAACCCCCCTCCCAATCCCGTCCAAATAATAACCGATTAAAAACTGCAGAGACGAGAATTTTCGCACGTCTTGTGCTCGCGCCTCAGCCCGAGCCTATGTCACAGCACGTCGACGGGGTTGGAATTCCTTTAGGTATCGATAATTCGCCATCTACCCTGCGTTTCTGGCACCTCCTCGCCGTCCATCAGCGACTCCATCCAATGAAACGTCGCACTTTCGCACATACCAGTACCTAGGACCCACTATACGTACATTTGTTTCGATAATAAATTTCGAGAGCGTAGTTTTTCACCATCGACGCGACGCACCCTTAAAATAACGACGTATCGACCTGCTCAACGTCCTACTTGTTTCGATACATACTACATAATGTGCATGAAAATTTAACTAGGTATAGAAATTCAGCCGAAATGGCGTTGAAATTCGAAAAAAAATCGAATATGTACATATTTTCATTCGGTAGCCAGCAAAACGTGCATCAGAGCGAAGGATTTTTTCCAATTGCCATATTTTTCCCCATCGTTTTCCAAGCCTTAATTACAGATCGGTGTGGGCTTTCGAGCTTCCCACATCGACAGCCCAGCGACACGAGGCGACATTTTTAGCTCACATCAAACGAACCATTTTGGTTTTGAGAATTCTCTCGCAAGGCTTACCTATCTACCTACTTATTTTCCCCGAAGCGACGATCAAGCACGCGAAACGAGATGTCAATCAACGAGGTAATATTTTTAGAAACGAAAAAAAAAATAGAAAAAAGTTTATTCTTGCAAATTTTATACGAGAAAAGTATTTTTTTCACGCTTATGAAGTTGCTCTACATATTTTTTCACCCTTTTCTCATTTGGGAACGGTTCGATCGAGGGAAAAATACCACGAGATGGGGTCCTACTACGTCTTTGTATTGTTTTTGCTAAGCGACGATGCCGGTTCCTTTTTTTTCGAATCGTGCAGAGAAAACCTGTGAAAAAATATTCGTCGCTAAGCTTTATCCTCGACCTGGCCAAAGAATAGGGAAAGGTTTCAAACCGTCAAAAAATCATTTTCAGTTCATTTTCCTTGAAATGTTTCATTTTTGGATCCCCTCACTTTCTTGAAAATACGTTTTTTACCGTTTATTCATCGAAGATCAACTTTATGAGGAAAAACGTCGAAATAAAAATTACTCTACGATGAATTTTTTACAATTTTGTTTAAATAATTTTTTTCGAGGGGCTCGTAGGATTGGAGCTGTGACGTCTGGAGTTTAGATTAACGTGATGGATTTGCGAAGAATACTCGTATTTTGTGTTTCAATTCTAATATCGAATGTTTTTTGCAGTGTTGCAAGAGTTGAGGGGGGAAGGGGAGTAAGGGGTGGAGTGAAATTTTTCACAGTTTTAAAGGGAGCTTAATCTAAGCAAAAGAGGACTCTGTTGATTGAAGTGCTTTGGAGCACTCTCACAATGGAGCGTTATTGAAAAGAATAGGAGTGGGAGTAGAAGTGTCAAAAAAATTCATATTTTTTACTCCGATTTTGATCCACATTTTTGAACAATTTTTCATTTTTTAAATCAAGTTTTCATAAAATTTCAATGATTGAACAAAAAATTGAACAATTTTTCATTTTTTCTTCATAAAATTGCAACGATTGAACAAAAATTAAATAAACTGGTCTATTAAAAAAAAAATTAAGAAGTGGAGTGGGGAGAATATTTTTGAAACCCTCTCACTCCTCCCTCTTCCATTTAGTCGTTCAATTCTCAATACGGGTAAAAAGAAGAGAATTTCCATGTAATAAACCACGAATGCTATGCCATTTTCAAAATGTACCACAGACATTATGCCTCTTCTTCCTCCACAATCCTGAATTTTGATCAAAAAAAGTAGAAATTTTCAAAAATTTCCCATATCCATTATGATTGATAACTTTGAAAAAGTACATTTTCTCAAAATCTGCGAATGGTTGGTCTGTTAACACACGAAAATTTCCCAAGAAAGTTGGCAACGTGAAAATTTCAAGAATTTTCAGTAAATTAATTTTTCTCTCTCTCTAAAATTCAATAATTTTCGTTGAATATTTCCTCAAAGCTGCTAAGTCAAAAAATTGACCAAAAATTAAAACAGATGAAGGGGTGACACCCCCTCTCCCCTTTTCTGAGGCTGTTTTGCTCTCCAATAAATATTACGAAAATTAGACTTTTAGGATTCGACTTCAAGGCTGCACTACGAACTTGTGATGAAAGAGTTTTGCAACAGAGATGCCAACCAAAAATTCGAAAAATCCCCAAAACATTCAAAATTGTCTTCGAAAATATATTTAACTTTTTTTCATCGCCATTTATGGAGTTTTTATTGAAAATTCAGGGCAACATTTGAAATAAATCTATTTCCCCATTCCAATTTTTCATTATTCGAGAAAAAAACGTACGAATTTAACATTTTTTCAAATCAATGGCCAGAAATGCACTTTACTCCCTAAAAACATTTTCAAAAAAATTGTAAAAGGAAGGAAAAAATGCCAAAACAGGGTGTCTAACAAAATTTTTCAAGAAAAAAGCTTGACTTGGCTTGACCTTTTCGAATGACTTTTTTGACATTATTACAACCAAACCCCAAATTTTTTGACCCCCCCCCCTTGTGTATATTCGTTTTAAAGGAAATTTCAAGCACTTTTTTGTCCC
>FIZU01042447.1:0-47254 GCA_900064475.1 Pseudococcus longispinus | reverse complement strand
ATCATGAAAACTGCTAAACTGTCGTTAAAATGCATATTTCGAGTAATTTTACTCATATTACTTTTTTTGTACTCGGATTATGTATTAAATTATGTATTAACTTTTTCCCCTTTACTTTTTTTTCATTTTTGGATAATACGCGAACCCGCATAATACGCGAAGATGGTTCGGTCCCTTGAATCGCGTATTACCGAAGTTTTACTGTACTAGGTCATGGAAAAGTCATGCATTTTACTGTTTAAGTCATAATTTTTTGAGCTTTTATTAGGTAAAATTCAGATTAGGTTATAATTAAATTGATTTTTTTAAAGTTTTTTTTTGTTGTGAAGTTATAAAAATTTTCTAAAAAAAACATTCGATAATGTATAAAAGGTCATGAAAAAAGTCAAGGATCCCCCCCAAAAAAAACAAAAAAAACAGTTAGGCACCCTCAATTTTCATTTCTTGGACTCTATCGTCATTTTATTTTGGTATCGTCTTATTTATTCTCTTTAAACTGTAACTTCATTAATCCATTTGTGCTCAGGAGAGATCTGATGGATGAAATTTAAAAATATTCATTGCCTCTTTAATTCTGTATTACTTATACTGATGTCAAGTTAGTGCATCAAGTTAGGCTATGACTATTTTCACAAGTAAAAATTAAAATTTCACACAGAAAATAGTATCAAATAAAAATTATTTACTTTCATTTTCTGGTGTAGGTATGAGATTTGCTACAAATTGAAAAAAAATCACTCAGCTGTCCACCCTTGAAAAAGAAAACTATAGTGAGAAATTTAAATTTCATCCCTCTTCAATTTTTTTATGATTGAAATTTTTAAAATAAACGTTGAAATTTTGAGTCTGTAATTCAGATATTTTAGGGCCTAAAGTGGCCCAAAATTGAAAAATTCCAAAATTTCATTAAACAAAAAAGAGATGATAAGAGGATCAATTCGTGCAGAAAATCTGCTTTCAAAGTTTTTCAGACTTTCAACGATAATTTTTGGAAAAATTATGTAATATGTATTGTATTTAAAAAAAATGGATAAAATTTTGTCAAATTCTACTCCTACAATGTTTGGGGAACATTTTTTAAGAAAAAATTTTCAAAAATATTTGTGCAATCGACTCTACTGCAATTTTTGAAATTTTCATCTTTCATTCTTATGTTGAGATGAAATAAAATTGAAAAATTTTCAGAAGGTAGTGGGACGAAAAATTTCCACCCTTATTTTAGCATAGGAATCGTCGTATTTCAAAAAACATTTGTTAGGTACTTAATCTTGAAAGCTGATTTCCTGTGCAAATTTTCCAGTTCAAATCTCAAAAATCCTCTTATAATCTCTTCACTTGGTTTTTCATTAGTACCTACCTAAGTATAAAATTTTTCAATTTTGGTTCATTTGGGGCTCTGAAAAATCTAAATTACAAATTCAAAATTTCAATTTCTTTTTTTAAAAATAGCAATAATGAAAAAAAATTAGAGAGGGAAGAAATTGAAAATTTTGCACTTTATGTCTTTCTGTTTTTTGGACATTTTTATATTTTTTTTGCTATTTCTAGACGTTCTAAATCTAAGCAATATTACTTTTTATTCAACTATACCAATTTCATGTATTCTTGGAATGAGTAATTGAGAAGAGAATGGCGAAAGAGACGCTATGGCTCTTCAAACCAACACTAGTTGTCGTATTGGATTATTGTTCGTTCTCAATTAATCATAAAAATGTCTAATAGTTGATTAATTAATTAATTACCATATTCAAATATTTAGATACTTATATAGGTAGTTAATCAATAGGCATTGTTCCAAGAAATGAATTTCAGCTCAAAATTGTCAGATTTTCAGAATACTTTTTTTAACGAAGTGGGTATTACAACTTTAAGGGTGAAATTTATTTTGTAAAATTATGCTTCACCTGGCTCTTCTTCAATTTCCTCATGTTGATGATCTTTTGTCTGGAATATCTCTGGAAGTGAATAAATTATTTCAAAAGACGACAAGTAAAATGCTCTAATTATAATACGAGTAGGTATAAGTTTGATTCAAAAATACATAAGCATGCTTCATGATTGAAATGTGAATTGTGAGGTAAGGTCTGACATAGTCCGAATTTGAAGGAAAAAGATTGGAACAAAGATTTATTTTGAGTATGCGATGAGCTGATATTTCAAATTCATGTATAATTTTTGCTACACATATTTTTCCAACCGAGCTTTAGAAGATGTTTTTTTTTTGATAAACAAAATTGAACGACGTAGGTACTTATTTTTATCAAAGATTTTTTTTTGAACTTAGACTCCTATGGCTCTTCTCATTATTCGCGACACATCCGGTTTTCTATAAAAATGTGGAAATTTTCGTTTCATATTTGAAATAATTATTGTTTAAAAAATCAATAGTTCCGTAGATTTTAATTTTGATAATGTCGTATAAAATGTAAACACCATTATTTCAACTTTATTGGTATCGTTATCATTTTACGATTTCTATCGTATATTTTATATGCCATGTTAGACTAATTATGATCGTTATTATTTTTAAATAGGACTGGTACGTCCTTATACACAAAATTATGACGTTGAAGAGATCTATGATAGTGATACGACAGACAGAAGCCAAATAAAAGATCACATCGTTGGTTCTATGTTTCATGTATCCAGGTATCGGGTGAGTTATTACTATTACCAACCCTTATATATGTATACCTATAACTTTTGTATCAGGGAAGTTTGCGGGGGAATCACTCGAACAGATCCTCACAGATTTAAACGGAACTGGAATGAATGAAAAGAACAAGTGCTGTAGGAAAAAGGGGATCTAGATTTTCACCTGCTGATGTTCGTTTAAAATTTTTTTTTCAATTTTGAAAAATTAACTATTTAAATTGACTTATAGTTTTTTAAATTTCGTTACCTTCTAATTTTGATTTTTTTTATAATTTTCGACAATTTAATACATTTTTTGAATGATTTGGACTTTTCAGGAAAATGTTAATTTTTTCTAGTTTTTTTTTTCACAACCCCAAAAAATTGAATTTTTACAATTATAGATGGAGAGTCCTGAGCGGTTGGAGAAGATATTGGATTCATTGTGAAGATCAAAATTAGTTTAATAGCCAACTTTTTGTCATTTTAAATTGAAATGTCTTTGATTTAGAAAATTTTAAAAATGATAATCAATTAAAATGCTCAAAAATTCATCAGAAATTAAAAAAATGACTTTTAACTGCTGATTTTTTAAAAAAATCATTTATCCATTTAATTTTTGATCCATCCATGAGAAAATGAAACAGATTTTTTGAAAAAAAAATTAATCAAATTTGATTTTCGAAATCGCCGTATCTACTTCGATTCATTCAAGTCTATTTAAATATCAAAAGATACAAGTGGATTAGATTTGAACGAATGGAATATTGCTGGATTCAACTGAATAGAAATACTAATCCTTCTACTTTTTGAACCAATTCGATCAAATTACTTCAAAATTTTGGGCAATCATTGTTGAAAAATTGAAACAAGAAAGTTGAAAAAATAAATAGAGTTGCAAAATGAAGACATTTCCCTGTAGGAATTTTTCAAAGTGAAAAATTGAATAAATTACAAAATGTTCTGATTTTAAGAGGAAAGAAAACATATTTCTTTTAGTTTCAAAACGCCATATTTCTTTCTGAAATTTATACATTGACCTAGTTTTTAAAACTTAGATAATTTTAATGGGGGCCTCTCAAATCGTTTCCTTTTGAGATCAAACGGGACTTTGGACGTCTCCAGTTCGAGTGATTCCCCTGCTAGTTCTGCAGCTAAATAATATTATTACGCAAAAAAAGTTATCCAAATTGACATGAACTATCGTGATGAGAAAGAGAATATCTATACCTATCGATCGTCTCCATTCAACAAGCTATTCGCGCCAAGAAAATCTCACCCATTGACTCTCCTCCCCTCTCCTACCCTTCTACCACCATCTAAACATCAAATTCGATAAAAATCGCATCGTCGACGTGCACAGTCTCGCATAAACTTACCAACGCCGACAAAATTTACAATATTTGCAGACGTTTAAAAATTTACACGGTTACGAAGTCATTTGTGCGCGAGACCAGAGGGCAAGAGAACGTGGTAAATGGTAGATTATGATCTACAAACAGGCGCAGGCCGGAGTCGGGGTGGGTTATCTTATGGTGTACGTTCGCATGTTACCAAGGGCAACCAATTTTAGTTCATTTTGAAGGGTGAAAATACGAGTACATTAATCATAAGCACAGTCGAGCAAAAGTACAAACTTTATGCCAAGTTATTCGAGCAAACTGCAGAGTACCTATGCTGGAGATGTTTACAAAAACAACCTTCTTAAAGCTTATTATATTTGATAAAATGTAGTATACCGCACCGTCGCGTCACCGTGTAGGTACAATAACTCGTTACCGAGCGTGAAAAATTACCGCACAAGTTCACACACTCGCGCCGAATCGTCGTCGTGTAGTCGTATACTTGCATATTTTATCAAAAATTTAATAATAAATTACGAGATTTTTAATTTATGAGCCGACAAGGTGCGAAACGAAAATAAAATGTTAATCTATCTCCCACCCCAGCTTGTGTTTTATCCCTTTTTGTATTTTTAAAACCATACGTAGGTAGGTAGGTACCTCGAATCAGAAACGTGGGTTGAGATATAACTGAGTTCAAAATCTCGGTGAGGATGAGGGGAGTATGAGAAATTTTCCGACCGACATTACGTAAAAATTGTAATTTTCTAGTTTATTGCTTTAGAAGGGGAGGTGCAAATATAGTACGTGAATTTCGCCAATTTTTTTTGCATGGGTCCAAGTAGTTTGAAAATCTGATTCATTACAAACGAAATTTTATGACGTTTTTCGCTCGTGGCTCTTGTATTTGCCATTTTTATGAGTGCTCGAATGTGGTTAGGGTAAAATATAAAAAAATCAGATTTTCTGGCACCAAAATGTACAGTTTATTGTACAAAATCGAGAACTTTTCTTTTTGGACATTTTTAAACAAAATTCATTAATTATTAAAAATTAATTTTTCCTCTGAATTTTGAGTTTTGAATAACTAAGGTTCTATTAGTAGTTTGACCTTTTTCCCACTCAACAGCTTTGCAGCTGCCAACAATTAGATTTTTATTTTATTTGAGGTACCTACCTGTCTACTTGGATTATTGATATGTATTTCCACAAAAAAATAAATAGAAATACTGCCTGAGCAAAGCGAGGGCAAAAATTGCAATTTTAATCAACACTAAAAGGTGTTTTTACGTTTTTAATTGTATTTTCTTGAATCGAATGATTAGTATAAAGCTTGACAATTACCTAGCCAAAATTTCGAGAATATTACCTAATTTGAAATATTTTACAAAATTCATAGGCAGAATATTCATTATGAGACAATACCTAAACCTAAAATATCGAAAATTGTGTAAAATTTGAAATATTAACATAGGTACGTTTTAGTGCTGGGTGTCAATCCAAAAAAAATAAGGTCAAAAATTGGCGACCAAAGATTTAAGAACATCTGACCACGTCAGACATAATGATACCCATTTTGTCATGATGTCATTCTTAAAAATTAAATATCCACAAGATTGAAATAAAAAAACTCAAAAATTTCAGATCATCTCATGAAACTTCAATTACAGGGTGTTTAACAAAATTTCCAACTCGAAATATGTTTAATATTTTTAATTTTTTGCAAACTTTTATATGATTTTTACATAATCTACATGATATTTGAAACTAATTTTCCTGATTTTCAACCACTTCTTATGACACTCTTAGCATTTTTTTCTATTTTACTAAATTTTATTGATGATTTATCAATTTTTATAAAAATTTTTCAATCTTATCAATGTTTGAAATAATTTTTTGATTTTTTCAACATTTTGCTGGATTTTTTAAAAATTATGTGAAACCTGCGGTAGGATATGTTTCTTACCCCCCCCCCCCCCCCNTTTCTTTCCCCCCCCCCCCCCCAACAAAGTGGGGATGTTTTTCAATTTTGCACAAATGCTCAAATTTTTACAAAAAAAAATCGACACAGAAAATAAACGAAATCAAATAAATTTTTTTACATGAATCAGCAAAACATGATACCAATGCAATCAACTTTTCATTTTATTTTTTTCACAAAAGTAATTTTTAACGAAAACTGCAGGACTTTTTCGTTTTTTTTTCGATTTTCAGCAGGGTTCATTCTATGATGATGATTTTTAGACATTTTTAAACTTGGAAAAATTTTCAAATTTCCATTGACTTTTTGGTCTTTGAAAATTTCACAGATAATGCTGACTTTTAGACATTTTATGAGACAAACAATTTAGACTTTTTCAGTTTAGAAAATTTTAGAGATCAGGGCAACTTTCCGATATTTTGTCAGGCAGCCTTCTTGGATTTGGAAAATTTCAGATATTACACCTTTCAGACATTTTGTCAGTTTTTTTGGACTTGAAAAATTTTTAAGAACCCAAATAAATTTTTGGATCTGGAAAATTTAAACTTTATACACTTCAAAATTTTCAAGAAAGTTCAAATCAGATATTTCGTCAGATTTTTTTGAATTTGGAAAAATTTTTATATTTCTCTACTAACTTTTTGTATGGTAGGTACTTGAAATTGGATTTCGAAAATTAAAAAAAAATCATTATGAAATTCACTTACAAAAATCCGTTACGCTGACTTTTGTGGACTTGAAAATTTTTTCAAAATTCAAATGACTTTTTGAACTTGAAAAGTTTCAAGAAAATTTCAAATATCACGATGGACTTGATAAATTCAATTAGCAAAAGCAAATCCTATGTTTTATAGTTTCATGAGTAATATGAAAATGGATGGGATTTTTTTTTAAACTATCTATCACCTACCTGATTAGAAATGTCCGCAAAATCGAAGAAAGGTATATTTAAGCTTTTTGTAGCATTGTTCAAATAATTTTAATCATAATCCTTAGATTAAAGCCCTAAAAAATACTCACGATTACAAGATATTCCTTCTAAGGGAAAACCTAGGCAAATTTTTGATTCAATTTCTCAACAATTTTCCAAAATTGGGAAATATCGAGTTTTTTTGAAATTTTCCAATCAAACATCAGAAATTTGACCCTTTTTTTGAAAATTTTTAGATTTTTCGGAAATAATAAGTGTGGTAGGGGACCCTCTCCAAGTTTCTTTCCTCTACGAAGGCACGTTATAAGGACGATGGAAAAATAAGAAGCTGAGGAAACGTAGCGAGAATCTCATTAAATGAAAAATCTCGTTTCGTGTAATAGTTTAAAATGAGATTTACTCGAGATTCGAAAACACTTTAAGCATGAAATATACGGTTAGTGCGCGAAATTCTAATGCAATTCAATTTTATGCCACCGAAATACCTGCGCGACTTTAAATTACGCCGGTAAATTTTACCAGGACGAAGAAGCGGTAAATTTAACAAGTTTTATCATGACATTACGATGACGATGAGGAGATGGTTAGTTGGAAAGTACATGTACGATATCTCGGGTATTATACGTACATATAGTTATTCTAGGATATACCTACGTAATATGTACGTATATTCTACAATATAAACCGTGTTCAAAAACGTGTAATCGTATACACAGGCGACGATAGCTGGCAGAAAAAAACCATGCTGGTTATCATCGTCGCCGGTAGATATGTAAATTAAACTGGAAAATGAAAATGAAAGAAAAAAAACTGTGAAATACTGTAACCAAATTGGCATGCAGTCATCCTAGTCTACATTTAAATTTTCATTATACAAAGATAGCGTATCAAACAAAGTCAGAATTGGGGAGTTTTGCGAAGGGGAATAATGTTCAAAACATACAAGTAGGAGGGTCAAGAGAGATATGCGTACAGTACAGTGCAGTAGTGCTGTCAGCTGTCGCTGTCGCGTTCGTTCATCGTTGTGTAAAACGCCGCTTTTAAGGCCTATACTCTTTTTCTTTCTCTTATACCGCCGCCTAAATATGTTATTCTACTGTTTTGAATAACTCGACTGGTAAAATCCGAGCCAACCCGCAGCAAAGAGCCCAAAAACCCACGAATTTTCCACCTTGCACATTGGAAATTTCGTATGGGGAAGTTGGCCTATGTTTTCGTGTTACGTAACTCAGATGGAGGAGACTGAGTGCAATGTGCATTTTTGTTTCGATGTATACAAGGTGTTTCAAATTCGATTGGGGAAATACGTTTTTAGTGGAAGAATTCGTTGAGAGCAACAAAATGTTCATATAGAAGTATAATCTAATTTCAAAATTGAAGGCGCTGAGATACTTTGAAGTTGAAAATTGTACTTTTTGGTTCATTTAAAAAAAATAATTTTAGCCATTTCAGATAGAAAACTTGACCAATTTTTAGAGCTCAGGAAGGTAAAAAAAAAATTATTTGTGCGTTTGCATGGCCTAATCTAACAATTGAAGGAGACTCGAGATTACAAAAATTTTAATTTTACCATTTTTGTAACTCCTTCAATTTCCACCATAGACTACCAATCTCTTTTCCAATCAAAATTGGGACACCCTGTATGCTCCCTACCAAATAAAACCTACTCATCCTTGTTCCTACAGACCAATCAGCCTACCTGAAAAAAACCACTATATAGGAAAATTTTCCCCAGCAGCGCGATTTTTCAAACATCACGAAATATGACTGTGAGAAAGAGAAAACTTGCAACTCGTGCTCGTATTTTGCCGACTGAAAATCTCTGTAAACTTACACGCGCTTTAAGAATTTCGTCGGCAACACAATGCTCGGTATAAAATACAGATACAGACACATAGACACACACAGGCCGCTTAAAGTTTTCATATTACAGTGTTGCCAACTTTTTCATTACGAATACTCGCGTTTTTTATAGTCGAGCTATCTCGAAAGCTTCAAAATTAAGTATGAACTTTCATGGGAATTCTTCCCACCTCTCGATTCGTATTTTGCAAGTTTTACTCGCGTGAAAATCTCGAACCAGGGATTTTATCGCGAATTTTCGCCCGACGTTTTCAGTTGTAGGAATTTTCCGAACGAAATTTAGGGGAGGGGGTTTTTGAAAACGATCTCTCGTGATACGTATATTAGAAATACGAGTGTATAATGAGTGTAAAATATTTAGGGGTATGTTTCGTTCGGTTTGTTTGCATTTTAATTTATTTGAATGGGTATTCGGATTTTTATTGAAGAAATATTATGATTAGAGTTGGAAAAGTAGAATGTTTTTGTTGAGTGGAGAAGGAAGAGGTAACTATTATGGGTAATTTTTCTCGTCGATTATGTAGGAAGTTTTATTTATTCATTTTCGTCATGTTGACGACTCGACATTATTTATCTATGTGTAGGAAGTATTATACCCGTTTGACTTTCATCATCAATTCATCATTATTGATGTTATAAATTTTTTTTTTGTAAAAACAGTAAAAAAAAAAACGAGACTCCTGAAATCAAATGATTTTTAAACGTTCAATGTCATGGAAAATTTGTGGAAAATGATAGAATCTCAAAGTATTCTTTATTCCTGAAAAAATTGTATTTTTTCTTTTACTTGAAAATATTTTCGTTATATTATTTGAATCATAATTTTTTTGGAAAGAGGGCGCGAAAGTCTTCATTTTCTTCGATTTGATTTTTTTTTCAAAACTGCAGTAATTTTGTGGGGGGGGGGGGTCCTCTAAAAAATGTTCAAAAGTGCTGATTTTTGCAAACAAAAATTTAGTTAGACATCATGAATGTATAAAATTTATACTGAACACAAAACAACAGAAGATAGCACATAAGGTAGAGAATACTGCTGTACCTTGGGATAGTTTTTACATTTTTGCTTATTGTGCATTCCCAATAGGAAAAAAGTTTTGATAAGTAGCTCATTCGAAAGTCCCAAGGTAGGACCATGAGACTTGGAGTGTTTTTTGATGGGACCTGAGGTGTTTGTTGAATAAAACCCCTGAAAATTCACTAATGAAATATGCTACTACGTCAAAATATAATTTTGAGAAGTGACTCATTTGAAATTTGCAGAACTTGTCTGTAAAAACCACGAAATTAAATTCTCTCAAAATAAGGTTACCGGTAACTTCTATATCTTGAAATAGTTTTTCCATTTTTGTCCATTGTGTCCCTTAAAATTGGAGGACAATTTTGAAAAGTGGCTCATTCAAATGTTCAAACATCCCCTCAAAAAACATGTTGGAAATTTTTCAACAAAAAAAATTGATAAACATGTCTTAAGATAATACACATTCCTATACTACGAATGGTAGATAAAATTTGTATATAACTTATTCGGTAGATTTTAGTAAGTATTTCATTTTCAGTCATGTACAAATTTTGCCTATGTGCCTTTATTTCAAGATTGGGTAAAATTTTTCACGGATTATGTATTTAATGAGTGGATTTAAGTATAAATAGATACCTTTAAAAATCAGAAGTACCTCCCCCTCCAACCCTTTCAGTTAGCTTTCAATACTTCTTTTAGTGCATAAAAATTTGTAATTTTTTTCTTAGTTTCAAAATTGAACAGACTATTAACGAAAGTTGAATGAAACAAAATAATTCTATAACAGATTTTAATGAGGGTAATGAATGTTACTTCGAAAATTGAACAAATTTTGTTATGATGACTTTTTACCTATCATCAAAATTAAAGGGGTCAAGTACCTATGTAAATTCAAAATTTCAACATTTCTGTTTTTTTTACTTCCAATATTACTTTGTCATGTCATGAATTTTGCCTACATCAAATGTACTACAATATTGTAAAATCTTCAGTGGTCGATTAGTTCCTTCAATATATGAAATAGGCAATACCAATTTAGTGGAGGTATGTATTTCAAAGAGTGATCAAAAACAAGATATGTACAAATTTTGCCTATGTGACATTTTGAAGGTTTCGAAGTGTTTTAAAAGTTTTGAAATACCATTTGTTACCAATAAACCTTTTTTTACTACTTCGAGAAGAAATTCTGAAGAAGGAC
Source organism: Pseudococcus longispinus (assembly GCA_900064475.1). Classification (NCBI taxonomy): domain Eukaryota; kingdom Metazoa; phylum Arthropoda; class Insecta; order Hemiptera; family Pseudococcidae; genus Pseudococcus; species Pseudococcus longispinus. Next base: position 36,286 of record FIZU01042447.1, on the reverse strand, counting down.
GAATAAAAGATGAATATTTTTCAAAAAGAATTACCAAATGCAAAAAATTATTTGCGACGAGAAAAAAAATGAAAATTCCAGCACTTTGTAATATAGGTATGAAGGTCGTAGGCATTCGTATCCCTATTGGCATTTTACAATGGTAAACAAAACATTATTGATCGATACCATACGAACGATATTAGAGAGTCACATGTTCGAGATTACGCGTTCATCAAATATTAATCAAGTTTCAGTGACGTAAATTTTGCAAATAAAATAAAGACAGAATAATGTTTTGTCAAAACGGATAAATTAAAATACCTACATATAGGCTAGATAATCAAAAATATGTAGTTTTGAATTGTTAAAAAGCTAATACGAAGTTGGAATAAACTTGAGGAGATTTTTTAAAGCGCCTAAAAATTATTAACACTCGATGAAATTACCTGCGAGCCTTAAAGCGGACATCCTTTGAAACTCTGGTTCTTGTAGCCATTTCCACATTCTACGAAAGGTCTCTCTGCCGGATTTCAGCTTCGACCAAGGTTTTGGATTTCTTAATAAATCTGATAACGTTCCTTGGGATCGACAGAGCACTCTTTGAGCAAAAATCGCTTGAGGTATGCTGTACCTTTTCAATTCGGCACTTATCCTTTGGGCTAATTCTTTGGTATTGATTTCTTCCATATCGGTGGTATTATTTACAGTGGCATTCATTGGAGTTGATACATTATTATGAGGTATCACCTTAAGCACAGACATAGGCTGTGACTGAGGTTGAGTGGTGGTTGGTTGTGCGGTAGCCTGAGGTTGAGAGATTTGTTGCTGAATTTGGGGACGTATTTGTTGCTGAGGGGTTTGTATACAGGTTTGAACTTGATTATGAGGTTGATGTTGATTCATTGATTGCTGCGTTTGTTGAGGCGATAGGGGCTGAGGAGGTTGTTGAGGCTGCTGAGGCCTTTGTAACTGTTGCTGAGTTTGTAGCTGATGATGTTGAGGTTGCTGTTGGTTATGATGCTGCTGGATATGATTGGGTGGTGATGGGGATGACACGACGACAACCTCGTTTTCTATATGCTGAGCTAAGATGGCTTGTTGAATTTGCTGATGATGCGTTAAATTGGTCGGCGTTAAGGGTTGAAGGTGTTGTGGTAACGAAGGCGGTTGGGGTGGTTCGGGCGGAGGTGATATTGGAGGCGGCTGGTCGATAGGTGGAGAGCCCATGGCTAATGATTGTATGAGGGATGGCTGTCTGGAATGCACGAGAGGAGGCGATAGGGGAGAGCATCTGCCTGATGTTGAGGCTATCACGTGAGCCGCAGTGATTAGTCCGTTGATGGCTGGCATTATCGAAGGCATCGTATGAGTGGTATTCGTGTATCCGGGTCCAACGATGTGGGATGTTGGTGGAGGTGACCCCAACGATGCCGATCGTGGGCTGATGTTGGGACTTTGCGATGAGGTAACTTGATCTCTGACTATGTCTTGGTTGTAAGGCGAATCGTAGCAGCTGTTTGGTGAGCTGCTGCGAGGTGGCGAACTCAAGCCGTTTTGACTGTAGGTGCTCTGAGGCGAATCTGGCGAGTTTTGTTGATGCATTACGATATTGGACGAGTAAGGATGAGGTGGCGACATGATTTTATCGTAGCTGTAAGGTGAATGCACGCCTATACCCATAGCTATGTTATGCTGCATTACAGTGAATGATCCTGTTACGTTGCTCGAATGGCCGTAGGCGAATTTATCAGATACCGTCGAGATGGGTGGTAAAGGCTGCAGAGGTGTTAAAGTAGCGTACGACGAACTAGGACTGTACCTTTGAGGTGACATTCGGCCGTTTAGATTCGATATATGAGGGTACGAAGATTGCTGCTGCGATTGATAGTTGTTGCTAGCATTGCGGCCGTATTCGTTGGTATTTTGGCAATCGACCATTGATCCGGCGGAGCTGGCCGAATTATTGGATACTTTATCGGAACCGACGTCGTCCGAATCTCTCGAATCGTCCGGGTGGTTGACGATGACCGAGAATTTCTTACGTTTGTTGCAAAAATTAGATCTATTCGAGTAATCGATTTTAATAGCTGTAACTGGTACTTCTTCGATGACGGATTCTTTACCGTTTCGAGTATTATTCGATGATGGGGCCGGGATCAATACAGCAGGCCTAGACAGTTCTTCTCTCTGCAGATTGGCCAGCTCGACGTGAGCTCTGGCCGCCAACGCTGCCAGCGCGCTGGTGCCTCCGCGTATTGGAGTTATCGTGGCTGCGGTACTATCGCCGTGTAATTGGTGCCCTTCACCCATGGTGATGGGCATTTCTTCCATAGTTTACTATCTGTCTATGTACGAGACTGAAGCTCTTCTTACAAATACGGCGGGTAGAAAATTACACAGTACACTAAGTTACTGACATTACTCTCGGCCTGTGCAATACGTTATCGATGCCTAAAATGGTAGAAATTCAAGAATATCAAACATCTCCGGCCAACTTTCCTCGTCGCTTGGTTTCGAAAATAATGCATATTGCGTTGCACCACCGTCGTATTGGTAAAATTATCGCGAAATCGCATCAGAATTCGCTGCGTGTAGGTAGGTGTACGTGTGGATACCTACTTTTTGGAACGATGCAGTTCACCAACAACAGGTCATCATCCGTCCAAACAGGTTACGATTTAGTCGATCGATCACCGCGCACATTTCGCGTCATCACTATCACAAAAAAACCCGAAATTGATAATCGAAAGCAGCGATCGTTAAAGAGAGCAAAAAAACTACACGAGTGATCCCGCGTCTGAGAATTATCGATCGTGGTGAATTACTATCGAGCAGATGCGTATTACTTGGGGTCGGTGTGTTTACTCGCCGGTCTCGTTGAGGCCCCACTCTTCGGTCATTTCTAGATTGTAGATCCCCCTACTTTGAAAGAGCGCAAGTTAAGGGTGAGCTAAAAAGAGCGTGCGCGATCGCTGAATGGCTTCCGTGTACACCGAGCAAAGAAAGGATTTATACGTTTGATTCGGCTACGTTTCTGTTTTGTTTTCTAATTTAATTACTATGAAATTGGTCGTGCTCGAGTCGGACTTCGATTAGGTAGGTATTCGCAGATGACGAATGTTTTTTGTTTTTTTTGATACAAAATTTCACCCTGTATTCGAAATACACTGGTACGTTATTCGACGATAATACGTATTTATACGGTACACTGGCACCAAGCTCTCGTCGTAAGGGCGAAAAAAATGGCAGAAAAAAAAGCACCAACGTCGTATCGGTTTTAAAAATGGATATAAACGCGTACGCTACCGCCAAAGAAAGGATTTACCGTCAGAATTAATAGATAACGGCGTTCGAACTCCGGCACTAAAAACACCGTACTTGCCGTATTGATTCTACTTACTGAACACATAATCGTAGTACGTAACATTCATCGGGTATTCTTTAAAATCGATAACTGGGTAATGCGAAGACGCCAAGCGCCAACGCACCAGCCACTTCAACCCCATTCAAAGCGAATCACTCGACCAACTTCAATTCAAACTTACAACAATCTCATTCCTCTGCGAGCTTTCATTTCAGTTGCGAATTTCAAACGTTGCGTTTCAAAGTTACGTTTTGTATAAATGTACTCATAAAAGATGATTTTTGTGTAACAATCGACATGGAATTTACGCCGTATTTACCTAGCCTTTTAACGTGCGTATCTTATAAGCAGTAAGCTCGTGTTTCATAATACGTAGATTTTTGTATAATAAATGATGGAATCGTATAGGCCTGTTTAGTTACTGTTGGTATTTCGCTTCTGGATGTTCTTTTGTTCGAATGTGATGTAATATGTTGAATGATGTACAGAATTTAGGAAAAATTATCATCAGTATGGTTCTCTCTTCTCTCGTGTTAGTTTAGGCCTGTACTATGTATGTAGGTAGGTATGGTGTGTACAAGGTGTTAAAAATGAACTAATTAAATTCTATACGAGGATTGTATGCATCTATCCCTCATCGTGGTGCTGTGTTTAATGCCAACATATTGTTTAGTACAAAGTACATAACATTAATTCACACCTTTCCTTCTTCATTGTTATTTAGAACCTGAAAGGTAAACAGTGGTTCGATACAACGGCCTACGACAAAAACATAATAAACGTACATCTGTTGTAAAGTTTGTGTGGAATACCACAACGTGAAGTTTGAATTTTTTGGTAGGCTACTAAAGAACAATATATGGTTTTAAATATTCACACCGATTAATTCTCTACTTCATATATTCGTGTTTGTTTATGGTATTTTGAGTGTTTTCTTTTCTGCAGCTTAATGACATCTTGTGTGATGCTTTTTATGACAGAAATATGGTATTGGTTTTGGAATGGTTCGAAAACATGTACCTACTACGAAAAAGTACACGAGATTATGCATAAATCTTGCACAAATGGAATTGATGAATTGAATTACTTATTCAGAAGAAAAAAGTTGATATTTTCTAGCTCAAAATGCCTGATACATTTTTTTCAGCATCAGTAAATTCGAGGCTACTCATCAAAATAATGTTCAGTATCATCACCTATTTCCATCTTGAGAAATTCCAATTTATTATTGGGCTCGTATATTCATAAATGAATTTATGGATAATTTGAAGGTTTGGGTTTTGAGCATTCAAGAGAACTCTGCTTCACAAATTACTCAAGTAAGAGGTGGCCCACATAGAAAGTCGATGGGTTTGAAAATGAAAAAGAAAAAAAACTAATAGTTCTTAGCAGAAAAAGAATTTCAAGCTCTATACATTTGATCCTCAACATTTTTTTCGTAGGACCCTTAGTTTTTCTAGAAAATCTATGTTTATGGGAAATGTAGCCCTTATACAAAGTCGATGGCTTTTGAAAATTGAAAAGAAAAAAATTCTATAGACATGGATTTTCTGGCCAAACTAAGGGTCTTACGAAAAAAATGTTGAAAATCAAAATTGTTGAGCTTGAAATTCTTTTTCTGCTTAAAGCGATTAGTTTTTCTCTAGGAGGCTTAGTTTTCAAGTATTTTGCAGTTTGATTTTTTTTTTTTCATTTTCAAAACCATCGACCTTCTATGTGAGCCAACCTGTTGAGGAGAGAAGTGTCCGTTATGCAGGTCTGCTGATGAAAAAAAATTGCAAGTTATTATTTGTTGATTGTAGATGGGAGACAGGGGAAGGATGAAGGGAGCAATGAAAAAGCCTTTTCTAGATATTTTTCTCTTATTGGGGAATTTTAGGAGTTGGAACATTGAATAAAATTTGAGTAGAAGTATAGATTTGAAGCAACAACTTTTTTAATTATTTGAGGGGTTGATTTGAAAAACAACCTTAGTCAAAAAATCAAATTTTACAGGATATTAAAATAACATATTTAAATCATTGGAGATTTAGTTCAGCAGTTGTCAATTGTTCATTAAGTAAGTTTGCTATGCTGTTAGAAAGTCTTATTTTTTTTTAATTTTAAAAAATAGTGCAGTTGGTTTCCTTCTAAAAATGTGGACGACTCTGTTTCAAACAAATCATCTAGAAGACGTACTTCTAAAACTGGAAAAAACTAATGAAGGATCAGTTTTATTAAAAATTTATATCACAACCGTTTTTCTCGTAAAATTTTCTTTCCAAAACTGCAATAATTTTTTTTTTTGTAAATTGTTGGTACCTTTACGGTTGTTTCTTGAACTAAACCCTCATTTTTGTCGAAAAATAAATTTCCTCTTTCTATGATAAAGAAGATGGTAAATGTGAATTTATGATTTTAATGTAAACTTGGGAATGAAGTTTGAAATATGAAAATTGAAAGTGAACCGAAAAATGAAAAACTTGAATGCAAATTGGAAAATTCTCTTGTTTTGAGTTTTGAATAGATACATCAGTCTATTTCTCTTCAGTTTAAGAATCCTCATGCTCATTCAATAAATCATATTATATTATATAGAAAATAAGACATAGATCACAATTATTATTGAGTGACGTGAAAAATATATCTCTCTCATTTTGAAATTCATCCTACACCGTTTCAAAAAATTGGAATTGTAGGGGGGGGGGGAGTAAAACCTGGAAAAAACTTCTTTTCCATTTTCCATCTCTGAAAGTTTAGAAAGTAATCAAATTAGAAAAATGAAATGAATTAATTAATAAAATTGAAAAAAGGCGGCAAGCAAAAGTCGAAGCATTCGATAAAAGAAAAATATTATTACGAGGTTCTTTTTTTTAATAAATGAACAAGGCGTCGTAACAGTACGAAACTACATCACACTTTTCTTCGGTTACCTTTACTACCAGGTTTTTCATAAATTTAGGAGGCCATCTTCTAAACTTTATTAATTTTTTAAAAAATTTTGTCTTTTATTTTCTTTTTTAGGTGCTATTATTAGTTTTTAACGTTAATTACAAATCTCCATAAATTTCGATCTCATTACAAAAACCTCGATGGGCCAAATAGTAATAAACTTCTTCCAAAAAATCCACTCAAATACCGAATTTATCAAAATAACCAAGTCAAAACATGCACATCCAATCAAAACTATCAAATCATGGTATCGGAAACAGAAACACACGTTTTGTTTCCAATGCTGGAATGAAAGAAAAAAAAACTCAAAACGCGTTCGTAATAATTTTCAATAATTTATTAAATTATAAAATTGCAATAAGAATATGAATTGAAAATCGAATTAATTACAATAAGTCGTTACCTTAGTGCGAAGTGTTCATCCGAGAGGAACTTTCGTGACTGTAATTCATCCGATTAATCTGTGTTGACAACGATTTTACGACACTCGAACTCGATGGAAGATTTGTATTCTTTTTTTTTCTCGAAATTAATGCTATTTAATTGCTATTATTATTCTTAATCTTTCGACTAAAGGCTGATAAACTTAATCTAAACTCGTTCATGTTGTTAATTTTTAGCTGAAATCATTTTATATTCCGTGATACTCGTATATTTTTATTCTTTCTTTTGAGTTAATCTTCGAGTTGAACTTGATTCTTACCCGATAAGTATCGCTCGTTCGTTATTTTCCTACACGATAAAGTTCACTAGCAGTTTTATAATCGAATTAAAAATTCTCAATCTTGAACGTACACCTTGAAAGTTGGTAATTCAAGTTAGCGAAGTATCAAGTATTAATTTGTTAACGTACTGCGGTTTCCACAACTATGGAATACAAATCATCGAAACAAGGTATGCTGAGCTAATATTCAAATTTGAGCCGAATGGAATGATTTAAGGATGTTGTTTAGTTGATCATAGGTAAGTGATGTTTACCAATTTTCAAGTTTTTATGGTATGTATGATTCATTACAATTTACACGGTGTACTTTGTTGATTTGGTACTTCGTACTCATACGCACACGAATTGCTTTCGGTATTTGGAAATCTTTCATTTCTAACCGTTGAATAATATTTTTCAGACCCTGGGTATTAAGTGATATCTCCTTTACGTTAACTCAGTTCAAAATGCAGCAACATAGTAACATGTCACCGAAGGAGTTATCTGATAACGATGATCTGGCCACTAGTTTAATTCTCGATCCCCTTTTGGGATTCAATACACATAAAATGAATATCAGGTACGATTTTCATTTTATCGCAGCAAAATGTGATGAACGATTGTTTGGAATGAATTCAATTCTCGTAGATATCGTCCCCTGAAAGCGAACCAAGAAGAACTGAAAAATATAATATTAGAATTTATCGAATATCAAGACTACAATAGAACGTATGCTCGTTTAGCTGAAGGAGAATGGATGCCAAAAGGGATACGATTTTTGAAAAGCAAACTACATCAGCAACGCTTAAAAGAACATGTATGTGTTTATCTTGTTTGTCATGTTTTAACGGTGACGCAATTGTAATGGCGACGAATTTGTTTCGTAGATATACAGATATTTGAGAGTTTTCGATAAAAGTGCTGGCTTCGTAATTGATGCGTGTTATCGATACAGTTTGGAAGGTAGAAAGGGTGCTAAAGTTTTAGCCACCAAAAACTGGTTAGTTTTTGTTGTTTCGTATCGCCCAAGGTAGGAAAAATATACATCTGAAATAACGATTCGACTACGTTTACAGGAGCAAAAATGACAAAATATCTTGTTTGGTCGGTTGTATCGCGGAGTTGACTGAACAAGAAGAAAAACAATTGCTGCATCCGGGTAAGAATGATTTCTCTGTGATGTACAGTTGTCGTAAAAATTGTGCTCAATTATGGTTGGGACCTGCTGCATTTATTAATCATGACTGCGGAGCGAACTGCAAAGTACGTTTGTTTCCTTTTTAAATATGACTGTATATTTCTTCGATTTAATCGTCGGATGGTTTTAACAGTTAGTTCCAACTGGCCGAGATACTGCCTGCGTTAAAGTATTACGTGATATTGAAGTCGGCGAAGAAATCACTTGTTTCTACGGTCAGGATTTTTTCGGAGATAATAATTGTTACTGCGAATGTGAAACTTGTGAAAGGTAAATACTCCTTGAGTGAGATAATCATTTCATTTAGTTGAAACATCTTTAAAACGATTTATTAAATTAAAGAACGGGATCTGGAGCATTTGCCACGAAACAAAACACCCAATCCGAAAGTGTTCGTTATCCCCTTCGCAACGCTTACAAGAAATTAAACAAAGTGAAGGAGAATATTCCACTGTTGCCTATACTGGCTGTGACTAAAGAAAAACTAGAACTGAAACAAGACGAATACCTTACTGGTAATCATATCAGCGCTAATCGTAAAAAAGGTCTAACGAAATACGATCAAGACCTAATCGAAAAATGCACTTTTACCGAAAGTCGCTGCCGACCAATGGCTGGTAAACGTAAACTCGACATGGAAAGTGTGTACACGTCGGTCAAACGACCGAAAAAAGTTCACATAATCGCTCGCTCCAAGCAAAATTCCATTTCCAGTAAAATGCGTAATGGAAAAACTCGCCGTAATATATCCTTGAAAAAGATAACATTCCATCCAGAAACGGATAAAAATTTCAACATCCCACCCAAGGTTATTCTTCGCAGCATGAAACAGAAACCGAAAATCCTAAACCTCGATAAACCCAAAGAAGAACCGCCGGTACAATTCAAACAACCTCCAGTTAAGATAAAAGTTCGCAGAAAAAGTAAATCGAAATTGAAACTGGAGTCGATGAATTGCCCCAGCCAGACTGCCCCGAACAATAATAACGACGCTAGCGAATGCGACAATGGCACCAGCTGCGATAATATAGTGAATTTGAAAATCAACTACATTTGTAAAGACTTCTTAGACGATTTGAATCCTCGCAACGTTGACGAAACTCCTCCGAAAACGCTTCCTCACGCCGATACTTGTGTTCAAAAAGCTCCCAAAATTACAACAAAAGTGCCAAAAAATCAAACGCTTAATGATGACTATTCACTGCCATACGAATCTTCATCGCCGAACGGAAAAGACGTCTACGAATTCGACGAAAACGAAGATGAAACTATTCAACCTTTGACTAGAAAAAGTGCAGCTTCCAAGAACGATTCGGTCGTTTCCGATACGTCCAAAAGTGAGCAGAAAAGCGAACCCGAAGAAAAACGAGATTATTCGGGTAAACTGAAATTAACCTTGAAGATGAAGAAAAGTTCATTTCTGGATGATGTATTAGAAAAAGGTAATAATATGAAAAGTATTAAAGAACCTCAATACGAAGTTTTACGTTTACAAGTCGACGGTCCGGTGGATTGAAAGTTGGATTTGAGAAATACCTATGGAGTATTTCAAGTTCATAATGGGTGAATCTGTAACTTGAATTATGTAAGTTATTTTCCTCTTACATATACGTATTTTTTTTTTGTAAAACTTTTATCGACAAAGAATAATAATTTATTTTTGCTTAGTTGAAATTTTGGTACTTCAAGTACGAAAAAATGTTTCATTTATATCTTCCATCTTTTTTATTTATTTAATTTTTATATCCGTCTTATTATTATGTATTGTGTATAAAAACAACGTCTCTCTTTATCGATAAACGTATCGAAAATTGTTCAAAGTTGTCTATTTTCAAGTATTATGTAAAATTTTTGTTCTATTAGTAAATGTTTTGGTATGTTTAAGTTTGATTACTATTTTGTTTGCTGTTATTTTACGGTTTATAAAATTTCTCGAATTTTGAATTTTGTGTTTTTGCAAGTTTTATTTTTGTGATGCATCGATTATTTATTTCCTTTGTTAATATTTTTTGTTTTGCTTGTGCTGTATAATGCAATTATTATTAAACGTATTATCTTATTTTTCGTCTGCGTTTTCAATTTCAATTAGGAAAAAATACCGGGTGGTCGTCTCGATGCAACTTATTACTTCTCATTTTCCGGTTCGATTTTTTGTATCAATAATTAACTACGTTTCTCCAATTGCTTCCTGTTTTAATAATGAAACAGATCGTAATGTAGCGTCTGCCAAATTGGTCATTTTATTAATGGATTTTGTAATCTAATGATTTTCTTCATTATTGCCCATTCGCAGCCCCAGTCGAGCGAAACCTAATGGAAAAAGAATGTCAGTCGTGTAATCGCTTTGGTAATCTACGAAAGTATATTCCAATGTAGATCATACCCTTGTTGGCATTTTAATTGTTCTCGAAGTTCGAATTTTCCATATGTATTCTCGTCAAAAACCAACAATTAAAATTACAATTCCTTTGGATTGCGTTCGTTCAGCTTCTTCATCTCGAGCAGGAGCAGCTGTAGGTGAGCACACGTAATTATTAATAAAAACGGTAACACTGACGAAGGTATTTCATTTAGCACGTAGCGCACTCTATTTAGAAATTCATATTGGCAAACTCGTCAATCTCGTTATCACACCGGGTACAATCTGTTGATGTTTGTACAATATTCAATGTAGAGCTACAAAACAAAAAAAAAGGACAAGTAGTTATGATAGGATTATAAATAATTAATAATTAGTAATCGAAATGTTCATATTTCGTTGTTTACTCGGAATTTCGCCCGAATCTGAATTATTTCTCGAATGAAATGTGTTAGTTGTCTGGTTAATTCGATCGTATTATAGAATTGACGCGTAAAATGATGCGAAGAATGATGTGTTCATTCGCTTCACCTTAGTTTTACTCAAAATTATGTGCTGTATGTAATCTAAGATAAGAAAGTTTCGATGTGAAAGTGATCGTCAGTTAAATATTTCGTACTCATGAGTACTCAAAATGATATGATTAGGTTATTAGGTAAGTGGTTTTTAAACATTTTATCGTTGCGAGTAGCTACCTCTATTTAAAGATAGCAATTCTATTGCTGCATTTACTAATCCGATGAGAAAATATTCTGGCATATTTCGTAGCGAAATTTACGTAATACCGCTTATCGATGTGAAAATTAACAAAGTACACCGAAAATGAAACATGTATGCGTTCGAAGGTGTTGTTTTATGTAGGTATCATGTAAATTGTATGTATAGTAAGATCGACCATAGACTCCTTCGAAATAATACTCGAATATTTGCATGAGATTGTATGGCGATACAAAGTTGAAATTGCATGAGCTTCTATATGTTTTGAATGTAATGAAAAACTCTATTTTTTATTCCAGAATTGTTTTGTAGCTTTGCATTTACAAATATTCGTCCTCGGTGTTATTTTTATACGTGTATGTATACTTCCTGTTGTGGTTCTTTTTAAGTGTAAAATCCCTTATTATTGAAAAATGTCATCCAACACGGTACCTTTAGAACAAATTACGTCTTCCATTGCAAATAATAAAGATAAGAATATAGATGATGGGGTACCAGGACCCAGTCGTGATAATGGTAAAGGTAAGCATTTATATTGAACTGGGTACTCTTTTTATCTCTGGGTGCACTGTGCCTTCTCTTATGCTCCTGCTCACCCAACACCTTCTTTAGCTTTTTTTAATCGGTTTGCAATGAGTTTCGCGGTCTCTCTTTGAATATTTGTAAATATTTTTTCTCTCTTTAATATTCTCGAGTTTATGCTTCGTGTTTATTTTGTTATGTTTGATGTACTTATTAAGTATTTAAAGGATGGGCTAAGTTTATGTCTTAATTTTGTACTCGTATGTACTCATCCAACTCCAAGGTTAGTTATTCTCATTTCCTCTTCTCGAGTTGGAATACCTGAAAATTTTTTCGTTTCCGTCAAAGTATTTACCATAACAAAAATGTAAATATGATGAAAAATTTCAATATGTTGTGTTTTCATTCGAATCATGTTTTATTTTGGTCTTATCAAATTAACGTGATTTGATTTCAATAATACGAATAATAATACCCTAATTTTTGTTATCGACGTTTTAATTAATTGAAGATTGAAGAAAAAAAATCGTGAAATTATCGTCTTGAAAACATTTTACGATAAATACTTCGATTCATTTTCACCTGATTTATGGTTTAGTTGAAATAAATTGATAGGATGGATTAAATAGGCCTAAAGATGACGACGAGAAGAGGAAATATGGAATTTTAAACTATTTCATTGTCCTTCCCGAAGGGAGTTATTTTTATTTCGAACGAAAATTAATCAAACTAGAGATGTTTTCATTCGAAACTTCAAAACATCGAAGGAAACGAGTAAATAAAAAAGAATTTTTTCATTTTCCTCTTTTCTGTTTGAAAGAAGCTTGAAAAAAAAAGTTGATCCGTATAAATCGTTTTGAAAAAAATATATCCATTATTTTTTTCGTAATACGAATGAACGAACCGAACACTTGATGCAGAAATGGCTGGAAATCTTTTAATGGTGGGAAAATACAATAAATAATTTCGTATTGAAATTAATGAGGTAGAAGTTTACGTAATTCAGTGACTCATGTTTGACAAGTCTGTTTCATAATCGTATGATCGAATACAATTTAAATGGTACCTACTTTTATTATCGCAGTATGAATGATGGGGGATGGAGGAGAGGGTGTCAACGACCTTTGAATTTTTCAAACCATTTGGAATTTGATAATGCTGGAATCGTAACTTTTGTTGAAATGATTTTTAAATTTATGATAACTCCTTTGATATGCAACGCAGGCAAAGTTTGAACATAATTATTTTGTGTATTTCAAAGACCTACTTTTACCAGATGAATATGAAGTATCGAGCATTGTAAATTTCGAAATTATGTAGTCCTTTCAAAATATCAGTTGAATAAAAACTTCATACGACGAAATTGAAAGTTGAAAATGAATCCTGATTCCTGGCTAATTAATCTAATCCATTTTGTTGAATAAGATTATTTTGCGTTGAAAAATTAGGATTTTTACTCGCGAGTAATTACTTTATTCGTCAAAAAACTCATTTCCACAATATTATCATGCATTTATTATTTTTATCTTTGAAAAATGAGATAATTCGATAAAAATTAACATTTCTCAGCTACGAAAAACAACGATACATTGATAGTAGTGATTCCCTGACGAAATTATCTTCTTGCTTTCCTCCCACTTGTTTGTTGATCAATCAGAGTGTATTGATAAAGTTTGATTGGGGAAGGGAAAAAACCGGTCACTAAATGTAAGAATTAGAATTGAATAATTTGATTATTAGAAAATATATCAGTCGATTTTAGGAATGCGTGGGGTCCTTGTACTTGATATCTAAATTTGTGGGAGGAGATGTGTCATATTATTCGTAATGATGATTGTAATTAGTGTGGATTATTGTCGGTTTCATTCAAGAGTTCTGTGACATCATCAAATGATATGAACAATTTTTACGAGGTACACTCAAACAAACAAAAAAAACAATGCTGAAGAATTATTCAGATGACGTACTTTTTCTAAAGTCGAGTAGTGTTTGAGTAGAATTTCTTTCATTATTTTGAATTTATACAGGGTGTTCAGCGAATCTTCTGCCATAAGTGAGATCTGAATTCAACAGGGTACCACTGAAAAAAACTTCAGAGTAACGTGTTACCTATCTCAAATACTAAAGGGGCAAATTTTATTTTTAAAAAAATCGAATTAAAACCAATTTTCAACTATAGGAATGGGTATAGTACCTACTTCAAATATTGGACAAATTTTCTTATCATGATTTTTTGCCTAATTTCAAAATTGAAGGGGCTGTAACGCTCAAAGTGAATTCGGGGCTCGGAAATAGTTATTATTTTGTCATTACTTCATTCTTTAGTCACTATTATCATTATTTTCGACCTTTTTAATTTTTAATTTAGATTTTCGGTTTAAAAAAAAAGAAATAACTTGATAAATTTCACAAAAGGTTTTCACAATTTTGTTAAACGCGGTTAAAATTTTGTTCAAAATTGAGTTTTATTAGAAACCGTTTTCAAATTTATTTTACATAATTCTTTTCGAACATAATTTTTTTAGCTTTGCCCAAACACACTTTTTAAAAAATTTTGTTTGAAAAAAGTCATTAAAATTCGGTTTTGAGTCAATTTTACTAAAATTTTGATCTAACATAATTTTACTAAAATTTTGATCCAACATAATTTTACTCAAATTTTGATCTAACATAATTTAAAAAAAAAATTTTCAACCTGAACTCTTCACAATTTTGTTGAACGAAATTCATCAAACCTTTGTTCAAAATCAAATTCTTTGAAACTCTGTTCAAAAGCAACATTTTAAATTTCTTTCAAAATTCTGCTTAGACACCATTTCACTGCTCAGGGCCTCAGACACATTCATTCATTTTATTTTTCGTCGTTTTTTTATCCTTTTGTTATTATTGTAATTTTTTTGTCTTACTGATTTTTTTATTCAAATTTTTGGTTTAAAAAATTTTTAAACGCCATTTTACATAAAAACTTTGCTTTTAGAAATTCGTTATTTAGAAATAATTCTTCAAAAAATAGGTATTCTAAAAAATTTTCTGATGCAAAATCCTTTGAAAAAATTGTTTTCTTGAGAAATTGTCAGAAAATTAAAAAAATAGTTTTCAGTCAAAATTTACTCACAGAAGTTTTTTACAAATGTGCTACCAAAAAAATTGTCATAATATATTTATTTTGATTTTTTTTAAAAGAATATTTTATGTTTACAAAATATTGTATGATACACCTAAAAATTGACTCTTTTGTGGCAAAATTAGCAATTTTTTGTCTTTCTCCGAGCCAAAATTCGTCATTATTAGTCATTTTTTCGAACAATTTAATTATTATTAAAATTAAAGTAAAAACGTTTCCGAACACTGTTAATTGAGAAATTCACAAATTTTTACTTTCAATTTACTTAGTCCCTTCAATTTTGATTTTAGACGAAAAGAACATATCAACTGTTTATTTTTCAAAGTAGGTAGTAAGTACTCTTCATTCCTGAGATGGATTATTTTTCAGAATTTTTTTATTTCAAATCATTTTTATAGCCCCTTCAGTTTTGAAGTTAAGCAAAAAATCATAATATGAAAATTAAATTAGCCCAATCTTCGACGTACTACATCCATTTTCATGGTTGAAAATCGGTTTTTATTCGATTTTTTAAAAAATAATTTTGTCCCTTCAATATTTGAGATAGGCAACATGCTCGTCTAAAGTTTTTTTTCATGGTACTCTGTTGTATCCAAATCTTGCTTATGGCCGACGATCCCTGAAACAACCCCCCCCCCCCCAATAAAAATAATGCTTCTTAGTACTGTGTTGCAAGAGAGTAATACAGTTGAGTAAAATTTTTCGAAGAAGTATTACAAAAAGTGTGAGTAAACTGAGGATTCTCACGATGGAGTGTTCTTGAAAGGAGTCAAATTTGGTGTGTCAAAAAGTTAAATAATCTCACTCCGTTTTGTATTTATTTATTCTGTGAAAATTTCAAAATTTTTCTTACATTTTTACAAATTTTCGTACTTCTAAAAACCATTTTCGATTTATTTGTTTTTATTAATTATTCTCTTACTTATTTGAAACAATTTTTCTTGATCGAGTTTTGATATAATTTCAATAATTGGACAGAAATTAAATACACTTGAAGTTGAAGAGTGATTTGGAGAAGATGAGAAATTATGCTTGGATACGGAAAAGAAATGGGAGTGAAGAGCACTCCATAAGGGTTGTTTCGACCAACACTTTTGTAACACTGGCTTATTTCTGTTTTATCCCATGAATTTTTTAGATCGAGTAAGTATCTGAAATGCTCTATGTTTTAAGAAGACACTGATCTATAAATTTTTCAACAAATTCAGATTTCGTTAATTTGACTCGCGCCGAAATTTCTTAATTCTTCTCTCATTTTAAAAGCTCTAAAAATATTTTAAAATAGTATCCAAAGTGTTTTTGAAGTTGGCCCATTTTTCTAAACCATAAAATTCTGATTTACTCGCAAAATGATTTTCATTGAAACGTAGACATTCTCGACTATTTGGAAAATTAATAAATTTTGATTTGTCGAAAGACGGGGATAAATTTACTCAGCTGATAAATCCATTTCGACGTCTATGTCGAGCTAATATTGACATTTTTCATTCCATCAACGAATATGGCACAAATTCGCTTCTCCGGCGAACTTTTGTACGAAATATTCGAGTACCTTTTTCGTATAGAAAACATAAAGTTGAAAAAATTGCCCATTCGATCGATTATCTTTTATAATCAGTTTACTTTCTTTACCGAAAACGTCGTATTTTTATCTCGTCTTCTCGTCTCTATCTTCCTTTATACTGCTAATAGCTTTTGTCAGTTTAATTTTTCAATTTTTGGTGATAATTTATGTAGATTATTTTATCAATTTATCCAACCACGTATCGCCGCGTGGTCGACGAAGTATCAAGACAAGGAATACGAAAAAAATGGCATAAAAACGACCTAAATGGTTTCCATTCTGAAAATTTTCATCGTTATTACAAACTAGGTACAATAATGTATTCGATTAAAGCCCCGAGACTATTCACATTCAGACATTAATCGATTTTTTTCCTCCGCTTTAAGACCGACAATAACAAATGAAGCTTTGGTTACGGTTCAAAGCGTATTTTTTTTAAATGGCATTTTGACAGTACTTTCATTAAATTTAGATTTGTTAGCTCGTTTCTTATTAGATTAGAGCTAGTCCGTTTTCAGCGTGCGTATCTTTCTAATTGCGAAACGCTTTTTTAAACCCCCTGTGCCTGTGTGAATTTAGCGAAAGCGATAGCTTGATAAGCTTGGGTATTTTTTAGTCTTTTTATCTATACTTATCATTAATAATGTAATCCGATGGTAATTTATAGATTGCATGTTATAACAAAATGTCATTTTCGATGAAATATTAATCTACCGATTGTAATTCGAAACGCGTAAAAATGTCATCGGCCTCAGCAATTGAATCGAGGGAAGAAAAGGGTGTTGGAAAAGTTGATTTTGTACCTTTTTCTAGTGCGAGTAGTTCATCTTCACGTGTGGGTTGCAAGTGTACAGACTACAGACTAGTACACTGTACACCTGTTTACAGTCCGAAGTGTTTATACATATTTTTATCAACGAGGCGTTTAAAGTTATCAAAATTATTGTGTCAAGCTTCAAAGAAAGCTGTAAACGTTTTAACGACTATGGCACGGTAATTTAAACGTCATTACGTATACGATCATTATAAACGACCAGCTCGTTTGCAGTACACGAGTCTTTGGGGTTGTTCGAATAGGGCCTCTCGAACTTCCGCCCGTCCAGTAGGTAAACTCTGACTCGAAAAATTACCGGTACGTGGACTATCAGTGTAGAAAATTTTATATCAGATAACAGCAGGTCTGCCGGTTTTGTGGATATGTTTTGTTAAAGCACGTTCGTGGTTACAAAATTTACTACGGGAATAAAAAAATTTCAATTTGGTTACATTTAGTTTAAATGTTAAATGGGATACGAAAAGTTGTCGCTGTTTACAATATCATTGCACAGAATCGTAAAGAAAGGAATAATGGAGCCTATGACCTCTGTAAAGGCATACGCAGTCGTGCCAAATGACGAGTCCGTACAGTGGCAAATGAAAAATGATGCTTTTAAACCAAGTACATAAGTATGTGTACGATTTAGATTCTTTTTTTCATTTTCGTATTGTCTCGTAACAGGTGATACAGATTTGAATGAGGAAAGGTACCTACGAGGATGTTATTCGTGAGGCGAGATTTGATAAGGGCAGAAATCTGGTAAATGAATAAATCGGGGTGTGGTCAGAATCATTTGGGATGATGTCTAAATTTTAAATGTGGTGGCTCCGTTGCAGGTCCATGAAGTCCACAAATTTAAGTGTATGAAATCGATTGAAGATATCAAGTCGTTAAAATAGCGTAGGTAATTCGTTTTCAAAATGCTTTTAGAATCGTTCGAAGTATTGTAAAACCCTTTGTGAAATGTGTTTGGAATTAATTGCTCGATGTGATGAGAATTGTTAAACTAAATTTTTCAACAGTGAAAATCTAGGGAATATTTTCAAAAAATGTATCTTATGTTGGTGGTGTCAAAACGATTGAAATTTTCGAAACGTATTTCTAAAAGCAGAAATTTCCTTAAAAAGAACATTAAAAAATTTCAAAAATATATCAAAATCTGACATTTGATTTGAAAGTGAATGAAAAAATTTTAGTGATTAGTGCAGTTGCAAATAGAAAAAAGTCACTCCTGTGATCGAAAGGATGAAAGCGATTTTATGATGGATTCGTAATTTGGGACGAGTTTTTGAAAAAATTAGCTGGGATTATACTTTTTGGAGGCCCTCTTTCCAAAAAAAAACTCTGTATCTCTTTACCTAAGGCTCCAATTGAAAACTTTTTCAAACAAAGGTTGTAGATTAAGATTTTTGGATTAATTTTAGGACGTGTTTTTGAAAAAAGGAGCTGGAGTTCATACTTTTTTGAAACCCTCCTTTCAAAAAAATGTCCATATCTCTGAACTTAAAGCTCTAATTGAAAACTTTTTCAAACAAAAGTTGTAGATTAAGATCTCTGGATTAATTTTAGTAATCATAAAAAAGTCGATTGGACCCCTCCCTCCCCTTCATTTTTGCATAATACGTACGAAAATCGTCCTTGAACTTCAATTGTACTGCTCGCTGTCATCTTTAGGCAATTGTGGCTTGCAGTAGAGCCAAGAGGAAGAAATAGATTAAATGAATTATTCAAACATTAGAAAATATTATAATGAATATTTACTTCGATAGAATTATTTGGAAAAAACGATACTTTGAACAACGTTTATTCAATTTTAACAATTTTATGGGATTTTTCAACAATTTCATGGTTTCAAATGATTTTGAAAACAAATTTTGCAAGATTTTGATAATTTGTAATGATAGTTTTTATTTATTTTTTATCTCAGTAACTTTGCTGGCCATATCAATTTTTTTTAAATTTTGTTTCAAAGAAGCCAAAAGACAATTAGAAACTTTCAATTTAATGACATAAATTTTTTGTATCAGCTGCTGCGCAACGAAAAGTAGACAAAATGTGCCCATGACTCTTTTCGCTCGTTATCCTGCGACCTTGTGTTAAGCATCTTTGAATTTTAATTCGAAAACGTTTTCCTATCTTGATTAAAACTTCACCCTGCTCGTGGCCCCTGCAATTTTCAATATAGGCAACGTTTCCACATAACTTTATGATTTAATCCTCGGTCGTATTCTTCAATTTTTGACTTATTTACAAAAATATTCCCTGCTGGGAAATAGATACCGGTCGTGTAATATGCATCATCTCACCAATTCATTAAATCGAAGATCTGTTCGGTTGAATATACAATTTTCCATCAGAACAAATTATCAAACTATGTATAGTTTTTACTTTTACGTGCAAGTATATTTCGGTAGATACGTTGGTAATAAACTACATCTTGGGAAAACCTTGAACATCGCCTACATTTTTCTCCGTTCAGCAGCTCTTCATTGTATACGTACGTCATGTGTGTATATGTTTCTCACAGTTTGAAAAATACCAAAAAAAGCGGAGAAAGAAAACATACCTAAATTGAAACTTGAAACATGAACGTGTCAGTTACGTCACTTTATAGACTAACTGTCAAACTATCTAGCTTTTGGTATCTTTCGGTTTGTTTTTTGCCATTTCCTCGAACAGTGTTTGTTTTTTGATTATTTATTCTTCTTTGTCCAGTTTATCGAATCGAGGCGTTTTTTCCAAATGTGTTCCAATGACACGAATGTACTCGACGATTATAATTTTTCATATAAAATAATTAGGGCAATTAGGCGTAGAGAGACGTACCTAGGTTCTAGGGTAATAATAAACGTGGGAGATTTAATCGTATGGTCGTGTTAATTGTCGGAGTAATTTAGCAATTAATATAAACAAGGGTGTAGAAATAATAAAAAACGAAAGTCATATCGTACCGTTGCGATGATATTAAAAGTTGAGCTTTTTCCCCCATCTCGTTCGTTTATGCGAAGCTGTTTGAAAAAAGGTAATTAGTTTTCGGGTATTAATTACGATGCCTCGGAGGAGTATGGAGGTAGAGGAGGGGAAATTTAACACTGTATAATTTTCATCGAGTTGTTGAGTTGAAATATCGCGTTGGAGATTAGCGAGAAATTTCATCGAGCGAACGATTAACATTTTCGATGAAATTTTATATAATCGCGTCACCTTTTCCACACGTAACGTTTCGGCGAGCAAAAAAATGTAAATAAAATTGAAAAAATTAACCAACGAATGTGCTGGGTTCGGCTCGAGGCGTTGTGATGATTGCCAACACTGTACATATGATATTTTTTGACTATATGTGTACGTAATACGTATGTATGTAGTTTTATGTACTAAGTACTTGTACTATATCGCACCTCTTTCGATAATTGTGCTATGAATAAGTGCGGAGTTGGTGCGCGCGTAATTAAACGCATTGAAGTCGATACGTGCGGTCGAAGGTATGAACGAAGAAGTAATCAAGTTGAATCAACTAAAAAGCTCGTATTTTTCAGAAGACGATGGGCTTCCAGCAGCTTCGATCGAAGATAGCCACACCGATTTCGTCTCCAAGTCCAGCGGCGAGCATCGTGTGATTTTCATCAATACTCCTCAACCTTTTAAATTCTGCTCGAATAAGATTTCCACTGCGAAGTACAGTTTCGTATCGTTTATACCGAGCTTCTTGTTTGAACAATTTAGGAGATACTCCAATTGTTTCTTTTTACTCATCGCTTTGCTACAGGTGAGTCGACGTGTTTGAATTTACTTTATTACATGGTTTAAGTGGGTTTCGAGTGAGGGTTTTTGGTAGATGGTAGACGAGTAAAGATTACTGCGATAGCTGAGAATTTGAGGAAGCAGAGCAGAGGAATACGCTTTTTTGTTTATTTTCAAATAAATTTAATTCGATTACGAATTCTATGAAAATCTACTCCCACTTCCTCCTCATTAAATATTCTATCTTTTGGGATTCCATCGTGGTACAGAATTGTAATATTTTCTCCCTTCCAATAGATAATTGCCATGATGTAATCATAAAAAAATTCAATGACGTAAAAATGCACAACTTTGGGTTTGACTAATGTATACAATAGATAGAAGTGTTGAGTTGTGTCGTGAACAATGTTTTATTAAAATGTACACGTTTTCTACTGCCTCAAAAAAAACACGAATTTAGATCACATTCGTTTATAGGTAGTTTAGTCAAGCACCTGCATTCGTAGTTTCGATCAACGTTGTGTTATCGAAGGTCGAAATTCTAACACGTGAAATAATAAAAAGATGATGTACCGTGGTAGATTAATTATAGTTTTTTTTTTTCAAGAAAACTGCAGCGAGCAGATGAGCTGATTATGTTTTGCAATGATGTAGGTACTTACGTTTGATATTATAGGAAAATTGATACGAGAATTTGTTAACTTGGAACGTAATAAAATTACCATATATTCTTGGTGCTGGTTGAATGATATTGGTATCTATTTAAGTCTAGCTCTAGGTACCCACTTCGTGGAAATATTCGCCAAAACTTTATACTCGCAGTTTCGAATTTTATCGATTATTTGTGGTTATTAAATTCTTGTATTTTGTCGATTCCAAGGCAAAAAAGAGAAATGCGAAAAGATGCGAAGTTTTGTAAAAAATACTTGCAGAAGTTTTGAAATTATCTAGTATGTATCTATCGAAATGGAAATAAGGACATTAATTCGAAAAATAATCTTGAATTTTTTTGTAGTTGAGACTTCGAGTAACATCGGTTCGATTTTTACTATCCCCCTGTCCCCCGTTAGGATGAGCTTTCCCAAAACTAGAATAAGTCGTATTTTTTTCTAAAATTTGAAGGAAGAATTGAAAAAATTTGTATTGGCAAAGTGGTTAGCATGAAAAAAGAAGGGTATATTATTTTCTGAACACGAGTTGGCATACCCTAAAGAAAATTTTGGGAAAGGGGAGCCATCAAAAATTGTCCTTGGGGGCCAACAGGAGGAAGCTTAAGGAGTGGAAACAGCACTATTTCTGAAAATAAAGGGGTAGGGGTATGTTTGGTATTATTTCCATATAATTCGACACTTCTGAACACAAATCCGTCATTACTTTTCTGATTGAAAGTAGAGAAGTGGCACAGTTGTGAAATTTATGTAGCAGAAAATTATTGATTTTTTTTTAAAACAGTGGTGAAATCATAATTTCATTTTTTGAAGCGTGTAAGGGTGACCAATCGCAGGGCTCGGAAATGGTCATTTTTTTCGACCTTTCCGATTCTTTATTAAAATTTTCGATTAAAAAATGAAAAAAACCATCAAAAACGAAATAAAATTAGCACACAAGTGAAGAAATGACTCTCGAATCATCCTGTAAAAAATTATGAGTAGGAAGTTATTGAATTGGAGAGGTGGATATACTTAGTACTTATGATAATTTTTTTTCAATTTCATCTTACGAAATATCCCTTTTCACCAAAATTAGTCATTTTTTGTCATTATTTTGACCGATTTAGTCATTATTATCATTAAAATCGAAGTAAAATCATTTCAGAGTCCTGCAATTGGGTCAAGGAACATGCCTTCATTAAAATTCGAACCTTTTGAACCCGAATTCGAAGTTAGTTTCTAGTTACGAACTAGAAAATTCTCACAATTATCGAATCAAAAAAAGATTGATTTTCAACGTTCTATAACTTTTGTTCTAAACCTTTTCTCGTATCGTCAATTTAGCAAATTTTTTCACCCGGGTATCCCCCAAAAAAATACGTCGCAGTAAAAAATCACGATACGACAAAAAATTGGGAACAAAAGTTGTGAAGTATTAAAAAATCATTATTTTTTGTTCTACAATTTGTTTCCTATTCTTCGGTGGTGGGAAGCCATTCTTCTTAGAAGATAGGTCTTTAGGAATTTATACATAGTACAGATAAGGCGTATTTGAATTTTTATGAAAATTGACCATTTTCTGCAACACAAATTTCACGAGTGTGGCATTTCTTTACTTTCAATCGAGAAAGTAACGAAGGATTCTAGTTCAGGAGAGTCGAATTGTATGGAAACGATACGAAGTATGCTCCTACTTTTTTATATGCCGAAATAGGGGTGTTTTCACCCCAGTACCTCGTCATTCTCGCCTCCAAGGGCAATTTTTGATGATTTTCCTTCTCCAAAATTTTCTTTTGGTTCACACTAAAAGGCAAACCACATGTCAACTCGTGTTCAAAAGAAGAAGTAGGCCAGTAAACTTTGAAAAATTTCTAGTTTTTGATTTGGACCGTCACCGCGCACTCAAATGGAATTCAAATGTTTGAAATTTTCAAAAAATTCAAATAAAAAATAGATTTTTGTGACCCAAAGAAAAGTTAAAAATACATAAAAAAGTAAAAAATTGAAATTTTTTCAAATTGGCATTGAAAATTTCCAAATTTTGAACTTTATCTAAATGAAAAAAATTCAAGTTAAAGATTTGAAATTTTTACTTCACTCTTCTGACGTAATTTCCAAGATTTCTTTCAACATCTCTCCCCAATTTAAAAAAAAACAAAAGACTTTCTCTAATGCAAACCCCTTTCCTTCTCCTCTCATCTTTGCATCCTGTGTTAGGTTTCCTTTTATTTCTTTTGTCCTAAATTAAATAAACTACTCGTCGCTCCGTTTCTTTGTTTTATCTTTTCGATGTTTACTCCCCTCCCAACAGTCACTCCGCATTCTTCTTGGCATACTCTTATTATTTTCTCGCTTTCTTTTCTCTTTTTTTCCATCCTCTACTTATACAAATATTTGGTTATCGTTCGACTCGTGGAATTTCTTATGATTTTATGACTATAAATAATCTTTCCCCCAAAGTAATGGGACTCTTGGTTTTCTGGAGAAATGTCAGAGTCTTTGGCGATTTCACTCCAATGTGAAGGTGACATGGGCGACAATTGAACCGTCACCTGGCGAAAAAAAATCAGTGTGTTTTGGTTTTACAAGAATACCATCATTCTGAGAAGTGAGACGCCTTGGCCAAATATTCGATAACGTCTGCGATATTTCTGTATTGATTCTCGCGAGCAAGGCTTGGCACATCACAACGACTAAAAATACACATTTTCTCAGAAAAAAGTCATCATGCACTTTCATGAACTTCCCGATTGAAAACGTGTAGATCTAGGGAAGGGGTAAGCTTTCCTCTGCTACCTGTCTGGTCCTGAATTGATTATGAGATAATCGGTTGAAGCTAGAATTAGTTTTTATGAAAAATGTTTGATTTCAATTTTCAAATGAAGGAGGAGGTAGCATGCTTATCTAATCTTGGCTCATTGAATGACAAAATGATCCAATAAATTGGCAAAATCGTGGTGTCTTGATAGAAAGTAGTATGTTTTACTGAAATCAACCCAAAAGATTGTGTTTTAGCATAGGATATGCTTTTTCTATGGGTGATTCCGGGAAAAACCTGACAAAATTTGTCGCGAAATTCAGTAACGATGACTTTTAGACATTTTGTCAGATTTTTTTGGACTTGGAAAAACTTTCAGATTTCTATTGACTCTTTGGACTTGGAAAATTTTCAGGGATGATTTTGATTTTTAAACAATTTGTCAGACAAAGAATTCAGACTTTTTGAACTTGGAAAACTTTATAAATCGGGTAACTTTATGATATTTTGTCAGGCAGATTTCTTGGATTTGGTGGAAAATTTCAGATATTACTCTGACTTTTAGACATTTTGTCAGACTTTTTCAGTCTTTTCTGTTTTTTTTAAATAATTCCTCGGAATGTTTTCATCATATTTTACACAATTTCATTGAATTTCCATCAATTTTTAGTTTTTTACGTCATTTTCAACGATGTTCGTTCATATTAAACAAAGCTCTCTTCCATTTCAAGCGATTTTCAAGATATTTTGAGCCATTTTTTTTATGTAGAAACTTCTGATGATATTTCATTGACTTTATGGAATATTTAACGACTTTTCTGGCATTTTGAATACTTTTGCTGGCGTTTTGAGAATTTTTGCCATATTTTGCACAATTTTCATAAATTGACGACTTTTACACGATTCTTATTGATTTTTCTTGCGAATTTTAAACGTGATACCTAGTTTGAGAACTTTTGTGATATTTTACATGAAAATTTATACTTTTTGAAATTAGTACAATGACATAGCTAATCAGAAGGTCAAAAAAAATGACTCAAGAAACCTCCATCCATTTCAATTTTTGAAAAATACTCATATTTCGGGAAAATGAGTAAAATGAATGAATCAGAGTGTAGCGACGAACAATTTTTTTCCAAAAAAGATATTCAAAAGTCAAGAATAATTTTATTTTACTATGTAATTGAGCTATTAGAGCAAAAAATCCATCATCAAAACACCTTTGAGAATTACGAGTAAAATTGAAACTCGAATTTTTATAAATAGGTAGTCGATTTCCTCAAGTAATCTTCTGATTTCGAATTATGAATTAATTTTTGAAATTGAAAATTGAATTTTGGAAATGTTTAAAAATTCTATCATTTTTTTGGTGAGAGCGGGGTACAAATAGATGCAAGTGTAATTACGAAGGTAATGCGAAGTTGTGATGTAAAAGTAGTGCTTTTTGGACGCCATGAGAACGACGACAATTGGTTTTTTAAAATAATAATCCGTCTGAAAATTTACAAGCATGGTAAATCGATAGGATTTCCAAGAATAAAATTTATGAATTTGGAAAAATATGAACGAAAGAATGGAAAGGCTCCTTGACAATGATTGAAGCTAAGCTGGGACATTGAGAAGGGCTTACGAAATGAAAACATCGATTTTTTGGTGTTTTTCATCCAATTTTTTCAATTCAAAACGTACATAGGCTTTTTCCTAATTTGAAGGTCTTGTCTGGTTCTGAATATTTTAATTTTTTTTAATCAACTTTGCAAATCATTTGATGGAAGAATTTAATTTTTTTTTCGTTCAATCAGCAAAAAAGTCTTCATTTAAAAAATATGTCGTCGTATGAAGAAAAAAATAGCAATAATTCTACGAACTGATTCCATATCCTTCAGTTTAATGAATCATTCATACAAATCAGATAACTGATACCTCTTCTTGGAAATTAGAAATGTACTCGATCAAATAATTAAATCGTATTATATATTAAGCTTCGTTGTTGAACCGTTCACTAAATATTTTTTTGTTTTCTGTTCATTAGCAAATACCAGATGTATCTCCAACAGGAAAATACACGACGTTGGTACCACTGGTGTTCATTCTTTTGGTATCGGCCATCAAAGAGATGATCGAAGATGTGGTAAGTTGAAATGAATCTTACTTAGGTACAATGTTGGAATCGTGCTGGGTTGACTGACCTACTAAATTGACTACAACAAGAAACACCTATTAACCGCACATTTCACGAAATAGCAAATTATCAAGTATACTAAGTCGCCATTAAAAAATGGTTTTAATGCGGCAATAAATAAGATTATGTTATCAATCGGAGTGACATTATTAGAAACTTTTGCAGCCTGAAAAATGGAAATTTCTTTTTTTTTTCATTATGTCGGAACATTATACGATGCGATAAATTAAAAAATAAAAATGAGTGACAACAGGTGAACCGGCGAGGCAAGCATTTTGGTAAATGGCTAGCGTGTCGTATGACTCATGGTCTTTTATTCCCTTATGTTATAAAAATGAAAAATTTGAGCCAGCTTTGGAAGCGATGGCCGAAGTTTTGTGGATGTTGAAGGTCTAAAACCGGAATGGATCGATTGAAAAAATTACCGCATCGTTCGTAATTAAAGTTAGGCGCCGTTGTGCGGAGGGTGGGAGGGTTTTGGAAAGGCGCCGTTGTGCGGAGGGTGGGAGGGTTTTGGAAAGGAAATGTTTAAATGATGATTCGTCGGCGGATTTCATGATTAGGAAAAATATCATCGTTTTGGGTTGCGAGCGACGATGCGATGGTATTGTTTGAAAAATATCGTTTCTATTTCGGTTGCCATTATTACAAAAAGTAATATCAATCACTATTAAGCAAAACCCACGCCCATTGCACCTGAAATATTGTACACTGGTTTTCCGATGAAAGCCTATCTTGTTGACCTTTCGTGTAATGGAATTTAATAACTATTGAACTGACATTTCCCCCTTTGAAAATGTCGAGTGTAACTTTTTATATCTTATTACTTTTTACGTTATGACCAAGCTTTACTTTCTTTAATCACAATTTCATTGGTAAATGTCGGCCTTTTAAATATAGGTCGGGTCGCCGTTTTCGTTTTTCGCCAGCTCTATTCCATTCGTCTAGTGCTATATTATGGTTATGACATTTTTGTCTGTTTCGTAGAAAAGACATAAGGCCGATAAAGAAGTCAATCATCGACGGGTGGAGACGTTGAGAGATGGCGAATGGAAATGGATCAAATGGAAAGATGTGGTAGTGGGCGATATTGTCAAAGTCGTCAATAATACCTTTTTTCCGGCCGATTTGCTCGTATTTGCGACCAGGTAATGTATTTTGGATTTATTTTGAAACCATTAGAAGAGGGGAGAAGGGTGATTTTATTGGGAATTTATGGCGAATCGACGTTTGGGTCGTTTTTATTCGGTCTTTTTTCTTTATTCTAATTTTTTTCGAGATAGGAAATTGTATTAATTTAATTTATTCGAAATGTTCAGCCATTCGTGATGAATTGATAATTTTGTTGAAAATATTTTCGAACGGAATGTTTTTCGTTATACGAGTATATCAGAGCTGCCAGCCCGTGATGCTGAAAAGTTATCAAAAAATTGATAGGAAAATCACTGAAATCCCCAGTTTGCAATTTTTAATACAAATCCAGAAAAACCACTCAAAATCACTAAAATTGCAATATTTTTGGCATTAATTTGATAGATATGTGTAATTGTACGTTTTATCAGCAAACTTGAATGGGAAAATCGAAAATGAAACTATTTTCATCGAAGAATGCATGAATTTGCAATGTTTCCTAAAAATCATGAAAATTAAAATTACGAGAGAAATGGAAAATTTGGAAAGCAGCAATGTAAAATTGGTTACCTTTTAAGAATTTGCAAAAAAACATCAGAATCACAAAATTGCATGAAATTATGAGAAAAATGAAAAATGAAAAATGAAAAATTTGAAAATTAGCTGTGTAAAAGTTGTTACTTTGGGAGAATTTCTTTTAGAAAATCATCAAAATCACCAGGAAAATCACCAAGACGTTCTTTTACTGCAAAAAATCACTAGTATTGGTGATGATGATAAATCATTAGGGTTTTGGCGGCATTATTATGTATTTATACTAATGATTCGTTCATAAATTGATTCATTTTTGCAAATAGTTTATAGCATTTTTTATTTAACGTTACGGAAAATTTGGTTTAAATATCATTACCAAAAATACTCCACATCAAACGATTCCATTCTCTCGTCATTTCTGATTTTTTAATGTGATTTAGTCGTTCATGAACGAATTTTTCCAAAAAAATTGTTTTAAGCTATTCTAAATTTCATAAACACTTCGTTCGATTTGAAATTTAGTTGTTTGTGAACGATTAGTTCATATTATTACTCGGTCGTTCGTAATAATTCATGTAAACTTCTTTCCAAAAATTCACTCAGTTCACTATTCCACATTCTTTCTTTCTGTTTTTCTTCAATGATTCGAATTCGATGGAAAACTGAATCATATTCAACCATTCATGATTCATTTGGAGAATGAATCAGTCGTTCAGTTGTTCGTGATTTTTTAGGAAATGATTCATTCGTTTACGAACGAATTTTTATAAAATGAATCATATTAGCAGTCGCAATTAAATCGTTCGATGAATGATTCGTATTTCGTATTCGCCAAATTAATCAATTGGCTCATTTTACAAATCAGTCGTTTGTGGTTTGTGGGACTGCAAGGTTCGAATTCAATTCCAAAAGCAAAAATCATTCGTATCCAATAAGTTTCGTCTCGTAGTCGATGATTCAATCGCGTCGTTCGTTGACGATTCTTTTGAAAATGATTTGATCGATCACTTTGAAATTTTGTATTTGGTCAAGTATTCATTTTTACTTATGTAATCGTTCTGGAATTAATCGTTCACAAAATGATTCGCATTGATCAATTTGAACAATTGATTCAGTCAAAATATAATCGTGTTAGAAATGATTCGAATTCGATTTCAAATCCAAAACTTATTCGTATTAAAAAATGTGTCTCGTACTCGTTGATTCAGGTGTTTTTTGATGATTTTTTATAAAATGATTCAATCGTTCACGAACGAATTTTTATAAAATGAATCCTCTGGTCATTCTTGAATGATTCGATCATTTTAAGTTCATAATCCAGTCGTTGGTGAACGATTTAATTCATTGCATAGTCGTTCTAGGATGATTCGTTCACAAAATGATTCGCGTTGGCCAATTTGAATAATTGATTCAGTTAAAATTTAAGTTGTGTAGGAAAGATTTGAATTAGATTCCAAATCCAATTATTCGTACCTATCGATTATCGACTAATTAGTAATTTCCCTCTCGTAATCGGTGACTCACTGATTCAGTCGTTCTTTGATATTTCATTATAAAATTATTCAATGATTCGCGAGCGAATTTTTGTAAAATGAATCCCCTGTGCATTCTTAAATAATTCGTTTACTTTGCTTTCAAAATCCAATCGTTGGTGGACGCTGAACGATTTAATTCAGTGCTTAGTCGTTCTGGAATCATTCGGTCACTAAATGATTCGCACTGGCCAATTTGAACGATTGATTTAGTTGAAATTCGGTCGTGTTGGAAAGATTAAAATTTGATTCGAAATCCAAAAATTATCCGTATTAAATAATTTTCGACTCTTAATCTATGATTCAGTCGTTCTTTGATTATTTGATATAAAATTATTCAAACGTTCATGAACAAATTTTTATGAAAAATGAATCCCTCGCCAATTCTTGAAAATTATCCACTTCTCGCTCTACTTTCAATTTAATCTTGAACATGAAGACACTGATTTGTTCGTTGATGATTCTTCTGAAAATAATTTCATCGTTCAGTAACGAAATTTTTGTAAACTGAATCGTATTGACCTTTCACAAATTATTTGTTTATTTGAAAATTATGTACGTATGTCATTCTGGAATGTTTCACTCGCAAAATTATTCTTGTTTGCCCCCTCTCCACACCACCATGAGACAATTTATTCGGTGTACAATTTAGTGTTTTGCGAATGGTTTGAATTTTATAATTTAATGCCAAAAATGAATCATTTACACTGCATTTCTTCGCACATATTTAATTATTGGGGTTTTCCGACGTTCACATTGGCTTTTGTAGCGTCGTTGCATCGCACCTTTATGATAACATTCTTACTTCCTTGTTACGTAAGATTCATATTGAGTCTAAATAGGCCCTTTTTCTGTATCGAATGTAGTTCTGAAGCATTCGTAGAACGAATAATATTACATATGTACATTTTTATACAGTCTATAGTAGTCGGTATATTTTCAATTTCTAAGCAATGAATTTATTAGTAATTTTTATGATTTCTTCATTTCGAAATTTCATATCTTTTGCTAATGATTCGTTGGTTGAATGGTTCAAAATTCAAAAGCTTCTATTCATAAATTCCCTACATTCGAAATAATCAAATCAAATTCAGATCTTTTATTTCTACATATCAATAATTCCCAAAATTATTTCACCTGTTTTTAATTTTATTCAAAAAATCTTTGATCACATTTCGCGCTTAGAAACAAAACAAAAATAGAGAAAAAACACGAACTAATTTTGATAATGCTGCTCGGTTTGATATCGTAAATTTACGTCGAATGGAACACAAAACCAGGACCATTTAGTAAATTAAACCTGGAGAGTGGATTTTCATGGACGTGCTCGAAATCGTCGTCTCGTTCCGCTTTGTTAATAAAATATTAAAACGGAATCGGTAAATTTCACACTTGAAAACGTACACAGCAGGCAGAAACCTACCTTGTCGTTACCACATAAATTTTAAATTCGAATATGTGTGAAGTTTATTTTATTTGAAAAAAAACTCGAAAATAATTACGCAACGTAATGATGTTTACGCATTGACATGAAGTAAATAAAAGTTGCTAAAATTCGACCTCGAGTGGCCTTTAATTTTGGGATTTTTTTTCATTATTTCGATAACCGAGTGGTTTTTTTATTACATATTGAATGAAAAGGTTGCACAAGAACACACCGTATCAATATATCGATTAAACGGATCGTTATGTAATGATCTCTTATAATTTTTGTCCTCGCAGTGAGCCTCAAGCCATGTGTTATATCGAAACGATGAATTTAGATGGAGAAACTAATCTTAAAGTCAGGCAAGGTCTCCCCGAAACGGCGAATTTAATCGATATCAAAGAATTGGCTAAATTCAAAGGCATCGTCGAATGTGATTTACCTAATAGACTTATTTACGACTTCACCGGCACGTTAACTAGACGTAATGCTACGTAAGTATCCGAATTCCGAAATGCAAATCCATCATAAAAGATGACACTGTGTATGGAATACTAACCAGGGTGATTTTTCATTTCCAGAACACTGCCTCTTGGACCTGATCGTATTCTGTTACGAGGAGCAATGTTGAGAAACACAGGATGGATTTATGGTCTGGTTATTTATGCTGGTCATGAAACGAAGCTCATCAAAAACTCTACCTCAGCTCCGCTTAAACGTTCTACCATCGATAAACTCACTAATACTCAAATCCTCATGTTGTTCATGTTATTGCTGATGTTGTGCTTGGTCAGTACAATTTGCAGCGTCATTTGGAGTAATGGCCAAGATGATATTAATTGGTATCTCGGATTGAAGAACTGTACGTTGGATGGGGGCAATAAAACTTGTTTTCCTTTTTCGGATAACTCAAATAGTAAGTATTTAGATAGTTTTTTGCTAGTAAATTGAACGAATGCTTCAGGTGTTTGTTGGTAAAATGAATTTGTTAAAAGGCGACGAAAACTTGATGTTTTAGTACTTCAAGGAACACCCACTTCTTAAAAATATATTTTTTTTTTAATTAAGAGAAAATAAGTAAAAGTAAATAAAAATTGAAGTATTCATGTAAATCATGTATAAATTAGGAATCATGAAAATAGGAGTAGAAAATTAATGAAAAATATTTTAAATTAAAGTAAAAATTGTTGAAAATTAGGTAAAAATCTCTCCTACCTACTCGTACATGAAAGTTGTTCAAAATTTCATAAAACATGATGGAATAGTACATAAAAACTGTTTAAAATGTAAAAATTGGTGGAAATTTTCACAATTATTTGACTACCATTTCGAATGATCAAACACATTTTTAAACCCCTGAAACCTCCATTTTTCAAATAAATGTTTTTACTCGACATGAATTATGGACTATCAATATTAAACTTTGAAAAAACAATTTGTGATTATGGCATTTCAACTTTAGAAAATTATTGTCGTTTTGAGTTATAACATTTGATGCAAAAACTAATACTTATATAAAATTTCGTAATCTCGTTAAAGATTTACATAAAAATTAAAGACATTCTAAAAAAGGTTTTAAAAAAATGAAAATTATTGAAAGTCTTGTAAAAATTATCGAAATTGTCATAAAAATCGGTAAACGAATCGTAGAAGTGGTCAAAAAATTGTGAAAAATTGTTGAAATTTTATTGAAAATTTTGTAAAAATTACTGAAATTGTCATAAGAATTGGCAAAGAATCAGGGAATGTGTTCAAAAAATCAAGATTAATGACAAAATTGTAAAAATTGTTTGGATTTTCATTAAAATCATTTAAAATATGATGCAAAATGATCGAGAAATCATGAAAATGTTGTTAAAATTATCAAAATTTTCACCAAAAGCTGTGAAAACATTGTAAAAATGCTGAAAAAGATCATTAAAGCAATCGAAAATGTCGTTAAAATTTGTAGAAATTCCCATAAAATTAATTTAAAATTGAAAATTTCATGAAAATCGTCGAAAACTCTGTTCAAATTTTTGAAATTGTCATGAAGATCATAAAAACTTTGCAAAAATGAATTTAAAAAAGTCACCGTCATTTCCATACTACCCATGAAACCATAAAACATAGGATATGCTTATTTACAATTCCAAAAAAATCTGACATAATGTCTAAAAGTCAGCATTATCCATAAAAATTTTCCAAGTTCAGAAAGTAAGTTTAAATCTGAAAATTTTTTCAAGTCCAAAAAAATCTGACAGAATGTCTAAAAGTCAGCGTTACACAATTTCGTTACACAAATTCGTGACGGAATTTCGTTACGGAATTGTCCACGAGATCACTCCCAAGAGCAAAAGCATATCCTATGCTAAAAATTTATAAAAAATATTGTAAAAGTGGTTGAAATGTTGAAAAGTTGCAATTTTCCCGAATTTTCATAAAAATCAGAGAAAATAACATGTAAAATGGTTGAAAAGACATGAAAATGTTGGAAAACGTTATGAAAATTCTCTGCAGTTTTTACGAAATTTTCGAGGATTTTCATAATTTTTTTTTACCGTTTTTAAATTTTTTTACTGATTTCTGTGAAAATGTTGGGAATTACATGTAACGTGACTCGTAATTTTTTGATTTTTTTTTTCATATTTTTTAAAATAATTTTTATGAAAATTCTAACATTTTTTACAAGATTTTCGACAGTTTTTAAAAATTTGAAGCAATTCCTACGACCGCGACATTTTCACCAATTTTTATGATTTGGGATAATTTTTACGAATTTAAGCCAATTTTTACAATATTTCCATCGATTTTCCTGAAATTTTTGACTATTGCAACAACATTTTCAACGATTTTTCATGATTTTTTCACCAAAAATTATTGTTATGAAAATGTTAGGTACTAATTTTTACAATTTGTGAACCACTAATCTAACATTTTTAGTAGTCCATAAAGTCATCTGCTTGGGTTATGAAATTTTCTTAGTGAAAAAAGTTATGGTAGGTAACAAATTCGCATAACCATGACTCAAAAATTTCAGTATCCGGCCTCATCTATAAGACATTATCTATGTTAGGAGTCATTTTTAATTTTGAAAAAATTCTACCGAATGTCGTGCAAAAGTCCAGCTTGTAAGTTTTGAGATTTTGTTAGGCACCCTGTTGATAAATAATCCATGCATAAATTTTTGAAATTTCTTGATCTGAATTAATTACAAATTGAACAAAAATTTATTGCATGTGCTAACTGTGTGCGAGCGAATTGTTCAAAATAGCAATAAATTGAATTCTTGTGATCAATTCGTTCTATCGTGATAACCTTGTTACGCTGTTATTATATTAATATATCGTGATTCATAATTATGTTTTATAAATTTTTTTCAGCCGATACGAAAACAAACTTTGGATACACTTTGTTAACTTTCATCATCCTGTACAATAATTTGATTCCTATTTCGTTGCAAGTGACTCTAGAAGTAGTCAGATTTTTTCAGGTACGAGTACATACTAAACCGTATAACACGTAAAGTAGAAAATACCCATACGATGGTAAAGCTTTGTTACCGCTGGTATAATAAATTGTATTATAACGTGACGTTAAACCATGTAGTGTACGAGTTTATGTCAAATAATCCAACCATCCATATAAATTTTTCCCTTAACGCTAGTTTAGAAAACACGACATGTTGATTAAACGCGGTGGTACTTTTACATTGCAGGCGATTTTCATCAATACGGATATCGATATGTATCACGAAGAATCAGATACTCCGGCAATGGCACGGACTTCGAATTTAAACGAAGAATTAGGAATGGTAATTACTTATGCGTTATTTACCTATGCAGCCGTACGATAGGAAAAATAATAACGAATCGATTTCAATTTAAATATTAACATTCGATGTAGTGATAATGAGTTTTCATGGTTGTAGGTAAAGTACGTATTTTCCGATAAGACCGGTACGCTAACGAGGAACGTAATGGAATTCAAACACTGTTCTGTAGCTGGGCTTCTTTACAAAGAAGATAAAAAAAATATACTCGTTAATGTAAGCCCCGTTCATTTTCGTATGAATTATAAAACGAAACGAAAATGGTATCGAATTAACAGCTTTTCTTTTATTTGATAGAATTTACTGGAAAATCATTCAACTGCATCTACGATACGACATTTCTTGACGTTGATGTCCGTATGCCATACTGTGATTCCTGAGAAAGATCCGGATGATGAGAATAAAATCTTGTATCATGCTTCGTCTCCTGGTAATTGATCCTGAATTGTTAATAGCCTAAGGGGTTAGCACAGGTATACTTCTTTTTTGGAACACGAGCTGATATGTGGTTTTTATTTTAGTATGAACCAAAAAAATTTTTTAGGAAAGGGGGAATCCAAAATTGCCCTTGGGAGGCGAGCAGGAGAGAATTTTAGGAGTGAAAACACCCCTATTTCTGCATATAAATGCGTAAGGGTATGTTTGGTATGGTTTCCATATAATTCGACCCTCTTAAACTCGAATTTGTCATTATTTTCCCGATTGAAAGAAAAGAAGTGGCACAATCGTGAAACTTAAGTCGAAAGAAAATGGCCAATTTTCGTGAAAATTCATTTGTCTACTATGCATGAATTCATATATTCCAAGAAGAGAATAGGAAAAAAATTGTAGAACAAAAAAAATTTTTTGGTTCATACTTCATACTACAAGAAAAACCATATGTCATTATTAGGGATGAGATATGTATTTACGAAAAAGTGTTGAAATATGCTCTTAAAATATTCCCTTAAAAGTAAAAAATATGTCAAAATATTCCCTAAAATCGAGAAATATGCACAAATATTCCCTAACGTCATGGGTATCATTTTAAAGGAAATTTGATCTTCTTTACAATCGTACTTATGTTATTGAACAAAAAATACCTTCACGAAAGATAAAGGAATTTAATTGTTTTTTTTTTCAATTTTGAATGAAAAATAATTAAGATCTCGCAGTAATTTTCATCACAAACTTTTTGACTTTTAACTGGTACAATTAGTTCAAAGTTTTAAAAAAAATTGGAAAAAATTTAGTTTTTGTT